>PITA01012296.1:19679-42109 GCA_004023965.1 Spilogale gracilis
TCTCCAGGATCATGACCTGAGCTGAAGGCAGTCGCCTAACCAACTGAGCCACCCAGGCGCTCCATTTGGGGGCTTTTAAAAAAAAAAAAAGATTTTATTTATTTATTTGAGAATGAGAGACAGAGAAGGCGAGAGAGGGAGCATGAGCAGAGGGAGAAGCAGGCTCTCTGCTGAGCAGGGACCCCCCCCCCAACACACGGGGGTTCATCCCAGGACCCCGAGAGCATGACCTGAGCCAAAGGCAGATGCTTAATTGACTGAGCCACCCAGATGTCCCTTGTGGCTTGATTTCCCCCCTTCTTTTTTTTTTTTTAAGTAGTTTTTTAGTTGATTGGTTTGTATGTTTTTTAGTAGGGCTCCATGCCCAATGTGGGGCCCAAACTCAAGACCCCAAGATCAAGAGTTGCATTCTCCAGTGACTGAGTAGCCAGGCACTCCTCTTTTTCCTCTTCTACTTGATATCATAATACAAGCCTTTTCCCGTTTTTTAAAAAAAAATTCTTAACTTTATAAAAGATTTTATTTAAATTCAAGTTAGTTGACATATAGTGTATTATTAGTTTCAAGGGTAGAATTTAGTGATTCGTTAGTTGCTCATTCCATCAAGCACCCTCCTTCATGCCCATCACCCAGTTACCCCATCTCCATCTTGTTTAATTTAAAAAAAGTACACACGTGTAAAATAGAGACTAATCTAAGGCAAGCTCCTGAAGCCATCACACAGCTTTAACAATTAGCAACCAATTTTGTATCCTCTGTTCACTCCCCACTCCATTATCCAAAGCAAATTGCAGAAATCACATTGTTTTATCTGTAAATACTCCAGTATGCAATTTTAGTAATTTCTCTTTCTTTTTTTATCTTGTATCTCCTCAGGAAACCATGGCTCTATTGAGTAACTATTACATTCTATGAGAACTTCAATATTTGGTTAGAGTGTTAAGAGCTCTTGGTTTCAGTCCCCAAATCCCTCTTTGAAATGACCTAAGTAATTTCTTAATATTATCAGAATCCAGTCCATGCTCAGATTTTCCCCACATAAGCATTACTGTAAATGCTCTTCTCGATTTGGTTCTGAGGACACATCAGGAAGGACGGGTGGGTGGTGTGGACATGTCAGAAAGCTTGAGCCAAGCGCTAGACAGGGAACAAACAAACAAGGACATGCCCACAATTTCTGAAAGTCGTAGAAAGAAATATATTTGACCCTATCTTGCACCATGCTCTCCGGTGTGGTGGCACTAGCCACTTGTGGCTGTTTACATTTAAATTAATTAAAATGCAATTTTAAAGTCAGTCCCCCAGTGGTTAGTGGCCACGTGTGGCCAGTGGCTACCATATTGAACAGGGCAGACACAGGAAATTTTCACCATCAGGAAAAGTTCTGTTGGACAGCTGGTCTACTAGAGTCAAAGAAGGGATGGTACTAACAAGGGGGCAAGAGACTCTAGATAACTTTTTTTTCAATCTGCATTTATAATTGTGGAAGGTCTTAGAAGAGGGCAGCGTGCCCGCATAGGGAACTTGGCCAACTTACAACTCAAGAGGAAGTTGGATACATGCCTTAGGTCTCACTGCTCATTTAACAGTGTTAATTGAACAATCTCCACTTTGCCTTGTGCCAACAAGAGGTTTACTTTATTTTTAAACTTAAGTTCCTTTTCTCTAAAAAAAAAAAAGAAAGAAATAAAAAAAGAAAGAAAAAAACCCTACTCATGCTCAGCAGTGGAAAAACTGAAGTTGGCCCAATCTTATAAATATCAGCTGTGCCCAGCCACTTCCGGTTTAAAATAGGTTCATTTCAAGGAAATCTTCTGGCATATTCAGGTTGGTATTTTCTATGGTAGTCCAGGGATGAGCCCCTGCCCTGTGCTTGGGAAGCTGAGAAGAGCTTTATCCATTGGAGCTCCTTCCCTTTCTCCTTGAAGTCCCTTGTGTCTGCTCCAAGAGTCCCCTTGTAGGAAGTCAAGGAGGATCTCTCCTATCTCTGCCAGGCTGGGCTTCTCTGTTGGATCCATCCTTCAATGTCTGCTGGTAGCTGCCCTCTTGTGAGGATCCCAGGTGGGATTCGGCTCTGATGCCCTCTTTGGTACAGGCAATGATCCTGACAGTGTGTTTGTCTAAGGTCCTCAGCTAAGCAGATCTTCAAAGGCAGTTGGTCAAGCTTTCAGACCCTCAGCCACTCCAACCCCCACCAGGAGCATTCCTCCTTGGTCAGCTGGGCTGCCTCTTCCAGGTCAGCCCACCGTTACCCAGGATGGTGGGACCTTCTTGTATGGGTCTTCTTGTATACAATGCCAGGGATGAGGCACTGTCTTCTTTGTGCCCTGGTGGGCCACCCCACAACAGCCGGCACCAGTGAGTTGCCAACTGCCAATTAATAACTTCAGGAAAAAAGGGATTACATGAGCCCATTCCAGTCTTTCTCTTCTACATCACAGGTGCCTCCCTTGGAGTCCTCCAATTTGAGAAGACGGGTCAGGTGTCCCCATATTGCATGGGATGGGGGCAATGGTTGAAGACAGAATTACCTCATAAAGGATTCCTCACCTTCTCTTAGATGTCCCTTCATCTCCTTTTGTCTTCCCACCATTTCTCTAATCTCTTCCTGGTGCTGAAAGCTACTGACCCAGTCAGCATATCAGTTATCTGTTGGTATGGCTCAAATAACCCCAAAACTTAGCAGCTTAAAACAACAAATAAGGGGCCCCTGGCTTGCTCAGTCAGATGCACATAGGGCTTTTGATTTCAGGGTCATGAGTTCGAGCTTCACGTTGAGTATAGAGATTACTTAAATAAATAAATTAAAAACAAACAAACAAACAAACCCTATCCCTATCTCACATAGGTTCTGAGGGTCTGGAAACCACATGTGGGTGGTTCTTTTTTTTTTGAAGATTTTATTGATTCGACACAGAGAAACACAGGGAGAGAGGGAACAAAAGCAGGGGGAGTAAGAGTGGGATAAGCAGGCTTCCCGTCAAGCAGGGAGCCCAATGCGGGGCTTGAACCTGGGACCCCGGGATCATGACCAGAGCCCCAGAGCCGAAGGCAAACGCTTAAAGACTGAGCCACCCAGGTGCTCCTAACTGGGTGGTTCTGGTTTAAGGCTCTCATGTGGTTTGAGTTAGGATGTCTGCTGGAGTTGCTTCATGTTAAGGCTTGACTGGGGCTGGAGAAGCCACTCCCAAGAAGGCGGCAATCCCATGCCCCTTGGCTAGACATTTTAATTTCTAGCTTATGGCATTCTCCAGAGGGCTACTCGTGATATGGCCACTGACTTTCCCCACAGCAATTCATCCAAAAGAGAATGACTAAGATGAAAAAATTACATTTTGTTATTATTATACGAGTAACCCGTATTCAGTGTAGAAAAGGAAAAAACACAGAGAGAAGTAAAAAAGCAGATAAAATTCATCGAAGAGATCTAAGGATCACCATGCAAAAGCCAACTCTGACATTATGTTTTTATAGAATTTTCTTCCGTATGAATGTTTACATTTACATAATCTTCCCCATTGGTTCACGCTTTTAACAAGCATTTTTAAAATATCTGTATGTGTCAGTGATTCAGCCTCGAAGAATTTACTTAAGGAAATAGTCAAGTCCATGAGCAAGGAGTTAGTTTCAACCGCTTTAACCCAATATATTTATCTGATAATCTTCATATGGTTTTACATTTGTTTGCATTTCAGATTTAAAATATTTCTTCATGGTTTCTGGTTCCAGAAGTTTGTAATGCTATTCTAAGTTTACTTAAATTAATTTTTAAAAAATATTTTATTTATTTGAAAGAGGGAAACATAGCCAAAGAGGGAACACAAGCAGGGGGAATGAGAGAGGGAGAAGCAGGCTTCCCTCCGAGCAGGGAGCCCCATGTGGGACTTGATCCCGGGTCTCTGGGATCATGACCTGAGCCAAAGGCAGTCACTTAACCAACTGAGCCACCCAGGCGCCCCTTAAATTAATTTTTAAGTGGTGAGTTCTTTTAAAAATCTACTTTCTTTGCATTATAATCAAAAAAGATATAATTATGGCCATTCGGTGCCCTCTACAATTATGATTTTTTTTCTTCATTTTTTGGTTTCTTTGTACTTTTCCTCTGAAGTTTGAAAGAATTTTTCAAGTTGGTCCCGCCACATGAATATTCACCTGTTGTAATTTTTAAGATTCCTTAAATATTTAAGGAAATAATTAAAGCCAATGGAGTAATATTTATAACATATATATAAAATACAAGTGGTCACCATCAGCATAAAAAATAAAACAATAGGGATGTCTGGGTGGCTCAGTCCATGAAGCATCTGTCTTCAGCTCAGGTCATGAACCCAGGGGCCTGGGATCAAGCTCTTCACTGGGCTTTCTGCCTCAAGGGAAGTCTGCTTCTCCCTCTCCCGCTCTCGCTGCTTGGGTTCCATCCCTCGCTATCTCTCTATCAAATAAATAAATAAGTAATCTTAAAAAAAGAAAGAAAGACCTATAGAGGTGTGGCTCACATTCCCAAGTCATTCTGACATAACTGGTACAGTGTCTAATTTGGATCTGGATTTTATTTCATTTTATTCTTCAGATTTTATTTTTAAGTGATCTCTACCCCCAATGTAAGGCTTGAACTCATAACCCCAAGATTGAGTCTCATGCTCTTCTGACTGAGTCAGGCAGACACCCCTGCTTTGGACATCAGGGTTTTATTTATTTTTTCATATATTTTTAAAAGATTTATTTATTTATTTATTTGAGTGAGAGAGCATGCACATAAGCTGAGGGAGGGGCAGAGGGAGAGTCCTCAAGCAGACTCCCTGCTGAGTGCAGAGCCTGACTCCGGGCTTGATCTCAGGAGCCTGAGATCATGACCTGAGCTGAAATTAAGACTTGGTTGCTTACCTGACTGAGCCACTCAGGCACCCCCACACACCAGGGTTTTAAGAAAGCAAGTTCGGCATCATTGCCTTAGCGCATATCTGCTTGGGAGTGGAATTCCCATAGAACTGTTAGGTTGTAGACTCTGTGCATGTTTTTTTTGTATCAGATATTGTGAAATTGTTTCTCATAAGAAATATGTGAGTGTGTTAGTTGCTCCAGGACTCTGCCAATATATGATATTGTCCAATTCAATTTTCATTTTGTAGCATCAGTTCTACCATTTCTGAAGGGTGTTACGAATATAGTCTGCTTTTTTTTTTTTAATTTTTAGAGAGATAGAGAGAAAGTATGTGTAAATGGGGGGCGGGCAGAGGTGGGGAGAGAGAGAGAGAATCCCAAGCAAGCTCCACACCCAGCACGGAGTCTGGTGCAGGGCTGGATCTCGAAACCCCAAGGTCATGACCTGAGCCCTAATCAAGAGCCAGACCCTTAACCCACTGAGCAGCCCCTATATACCTGCTCTTATTTTGGTTTCCTTGCACTCCTCCTTTATCACCTGTTTAATGATATTTTTATTTATCTAGGTCTGTTGCCTTTTCACCTGAGTCTATTTTTTCCTTATGATTCTACCTTCCCCAGAGGCCACATCTTCTTGTATCCGATGGTGGGTGCAAAAAAAAAATGGCCCACATCCTCCTGTCTATCTGGCAACAGAAGGCTCTCTCAGGGGTTTACTTTTCCTGTAGACCTCCAATCCCACATTTGCTTTGTTTTTTTTCCTTCTTTTTTTCATTGACTCCCCCATGCTGCTTTTGTTCTCTTAATTTCCTTTTATTTAATTGAAGTATAGATGACACCCAATATTATGTGAATTTCAGGTGTACAGCATAGTGAGTGGACAAGTCCATACATTGTGCTGTGCTCACGAGTGTATCCATCGCTTGCCACCACATGGTGCTGTTCCAGAATCATTGACTCTATTCCTGATGTACATTTTATCCCTGTGATGTATTCGTGGAATAAGTCGTGGAAGCCTGGACCTCCCATTCCCTCCCTCTTACGCTCTGGCAATGACCAATTTGTTCCTTGTACTTATGGGTCTGTTTCTGCTTGCTTGTTTGTTTCTTTGATCTCTTAGTTTGCTCTGAAACAAACACAATCTGATATTTGTCCATGAGTAGAAGGCAAATTGCCTGTATTCTCATGGGGGCATGGTCCTGTGTCCTTCCCTGTCTATAGCTGAAGCGAGGCTTTGGAAGTACAGATCCTGGTCCACTTCCTAGTCAAGAACAGGCTCTCTGTTGGCTCACCATGGTTCTACAAGGTGGCATCTTCCTCTTGCTCCCATCATTGGCTTTGGGGTGAAGATAGAATTCACTGATGCAGCACCAAGTTTGCTTGCATTAACAGCAGGGCAGGAGAAAGATAAAATTCCAGTGGCCTTCTCCCAGCAAATGGAACTGAGAAGAGCATCGGTGGATTAACCGCCCACAGAGGGCCTGGCGTAATGACTGGCAGATCACAAATGTTTAGTTAATGGGAGCTGCCATTACTATTCGTATGAGTGTCGTGAATCTTTGTGTCTATGTTATTGACATGTAGCTTCATTACTGTTCACCACACTCAGATGTAAGCTCACCAATAGCTGAGTTATCTATCCATTTTGTTCATTTCTTTATCCTTACCAACTAGAATAGTGCATGACCCATGGGAGACACTCAAGAAATATTTGTTGGATGAATGAGTTTTTGAGAATTTGGAAAGGCTGTCATAGAACTTGCTCACAACGTGCCATTTTAAAAATTTATTTATTTATTTATTTATTTGATAGAAAGCACAAGTAGAAAGAGTGGTAGGCAGAGGGAGAAGCAGGGTCCCCGCTGAGCAAAGAGCCTTATGCAGGGCTTGATCCCTGCGCCCTGGGATCATGATCTGAGATGAAGGTAGATGCTCAACCCACTGACTCCCCCAGATGCCCTACCACGTGCCATTTTTGAATCAGAAGTTGGCAGTGTTCTTTATCATAGTAAACAATTTGGATCAGCCTATATGTCAGATAGCAAGGGTTAGTTGAAAGTGAACAACACATCACAAGCTGGAATGTCATGTCCTTGTTACAAATTGTATTGTGCAATCCTTTTGATGGGGGAAATGTTTACTTATATTGTTGGAATGAACAGAAGGGAGTTACCGAATGGTATGCACAGTGTGATCTTAAATACAGATGTGAGCATATAGAGAAAAACTGAAAGGCAGGTGTGATGATTCTTTGCATTCAAAGTCTAAGAAGGGGCCCCTGGTGGGCTCAGTTAGTAGAGCCTGAGACTCTTGATCTCAGGGTTGTGTGTTTTGAACGCCATGTTGGGTTTAGAGATGACTTAAAACAATTAAAATTAAAAATTTAAAAAAAAGCCCAAGAAGAATATGTCTGACTGACAGATTGTAGGCCCATAGTCTTGCTGCTGCAGAAAAGGTTGGGAAAGTGGGGCTAAGCAATGATCAGCTCTGCTTTGTACTAACAGTTATGAAGGTATGGGGTTCTCAACACTAGGAGGTTCAGATGCTGACCTATCAAGAGGAATTACTGGTGTCTATGTCCTATCCCAATATTTGGGGCAATCAAAGAAGCATGAAGAGATAAGGTTGTTTTGTCAGAAGATGGCAGACAGTAGCATTGCTCCATCATCATTTTGCTCTGGTCTTTGTCAGAACCAAGAAAAATGGCACAATGAATTTTTTTAAATTTTTATTTATGTAAGTAATCTCTACACTCCATGTGGGGCTTGAACTCATGACCCTGAGATCAAGAGTTGCAGGCTTTTCCAACTGAGCCAGCCAGGCATCCAACAACAAATTCTTTGAAAACTAATTTTTTTAAAAAGTGTTAGGAAAGAGTCTGGTTTATTCAGTTCAACAACTATTTCCAGTCTGATTGAAGAGCTAAAAATTCTTTAAAACATTTAAAGAAAAATGCAGAAGACTATCTTTTTTATCATTAAGGCAGTGAAGGGTTTTCAACATCAAATAGGAAGAGCATAAACTAGAAAGGGAAAAAAAAACCCTGCTAAATTTGATTATCTTAAATGTTAAAGCTTGGTTATCAAAAAACACCATAAATAAGGCAGAAAGACGAGTCAAAATTTGGGAGAAGATATTTGTGCCCATGTAACTAGCAAAAGATTCATGTTTAGAATATTTAAATCAATTTCTACAATCAGGAGGAAAGAGCAAGAACAACCCAATAGAAGAAAGTCCCCAGAATGTTAATTTTAGTTATTTGTTGCTGCATAAAAATTACCTCCAAACAGCAGTTTAAAACAATGAATATTTGTTGTTTTACAGAAAGCCAGGAATTCTGGGGTCTCTCAGCTGGGTAGCTCTAGCAGGCAAGATGTCTCCGAGGCTGGAATTATCTGTATTGTACTCACTTCCAAATTTATCCATGTAGCTGTTTTCTGGAGACCTCAGTTCCTTGCCATGTGGGGCTCCCCCAAGGGAGCCTCACAACATGGCAGTTGGCTTCTCCCAGGTTGAGTGATCCAGGGGAAAGGGAATAACCAAGATAGAAACTGCAGTGTCTTTCAAAACCTAAATAAACTTCAAAGTCACATACCATTTCTTTTGCCATATGCCCTGAGTCTCATAGACCAGCCCTTGCACAAGACAGGAGGGGACCACACAAGAGTGTGAATACCATGTGGCAGAGATGATTGGGGGCCATATTGGAGGCTGGCTAGCACAGTTACAACTCCTAGTTACAATCTCCTAGTTACAATCTCCTAGTTATAACTCCTAGAAGAAGAAACTCAAAACAACCAATACACTTAGGAACAGATGCTTTGGGGCACCCGGAAGGCTCAGTCCATGAAGTGTCTGTCTTCTGCTCAGGTCATGATCCTCGAGTCCTCGGATCGAATCCCACATCAGGCTTCCTGCTCAGTGGGGAGTGTGTGTCTCTTGTACCCCCTGTTTGTTCTCTCTCTTGCTCTCTCTGTCAAGTAAATACATAAATCTTCAAAAAAAAAAAAGAGAGAGAGAGAAAGAAAGAGAAAAAGATGCCCATTGTCACTAATATCCAGGGGAATGCAAATTAAAATATTGAGAAACTATTTCATGCCCAAAAGTTTGGCAGCCATTAGAATGTCTGGCAATACCAACTGTTGAGAGAATTGGGGGAAAGAAGGAACTCCTTTAATCTTGGCAGGGATATACATCAGAACTAACTAGAAGTTGTGGAGGAACTGGGTAACATAAATTTAAAGATGGTCACATCTTATGACACAGCAATTCTTTTGCAGCAGAGGATTTTCTTTGAATGTGAGATTATGGGGCACCTGGGTGGCTCAGTTGGTTAAGCATCTGCCTTCAGCTTAGGTCATGATCTCAGGTCATGCATCAGGCTCCCTGCTTCGTGGGGAGTCTGCTTCTCCCTCTCCTTCTGCCTTGCTCGTGCTCTCTCTCAAATAAATAAATAAAATATCTTTTTAAAATAAAAGTATAAAATGCAAAGGAATGACATACTCCTCCTTTTGGAGGTGGGAAGGGGATGAGAGTGGGCTTTTAACTGTGTTGGAGACATCCTTTATCCTCTAAAACACACACACACACACACACACACACACACACACACACGAAGATATTTGAGACATATATGACTAACTACTAACATCTGTTTCATCCTGGTAGTGGGTATAGGTATGCAAGGATGATCTGAACAGTATGCAACTACTGAGAGTCCTTGGGTACCGACCAGCCAGAGCCGACACTGAGTGTAGGGTTAGAGCTCCATCTTGGATTCCAGCCAACACATTAATTGCTGGGTTGTGGGTGGGTCCTTGTGAAAGAGCCAATGACATGTAAATTACCACCCAAGCTGTTCAGTAAACTCCCATAGATTAAGTATCTCCCAGGCTGAAGATATGGCTCATAGATCACCAGAGGACCTCCTTCTTGGTTGTCTTCTCTTTAACAGTGTCATCTGGAACTTGGATGAAAACAGCAGAGACACTAAGATTTGCAGGTGATGCAAAATTGGAATGGATGAACACTCCCATACTTGACCGAATTTCAAGACTCTTCAACCTCATGCTTGACTCTCAAGAGGTAAGACTGAATCTCTTATGTAATAAGGATCTCAGCAGGTGGGAGAGAGACACTAGAGCCAATCAAATACAATTAAGTGAAAATTCCAGGAGTCTTAAAGCCTTTTATAATCTGCTGATGGGAAGATAAATTGGTTTCTGGAGGGTAATTTGGTGATAGATAATTAAAAGCCTCACAAGAAAACTCATATCTTTTGAATTAGAAATCCAACCTCTAGGAATTTTTTAAAAATATTTTATTTATTTATTTGAGACAGAGAGAGTGTACACGGGCAGGGAGAGGGGCAGAGGGAGAGAGAGATTCCCAAGCCAACTCCAAACCAAATGTAGAGCCTGATGTGGGGCTCTATCCGAGGACCCTGAGGTCATGACCTGAGCCAAAACCAAGAGTTGGATGTTCTACCAACTGAGCCACCCAGGATGTCCCCCAGCCTCTAGGAATTTTTAAGGAATCTGCTGTCATGCTGAGTCAGACAGAAACAGAAATACTGTATGATATCACTTATATGCAGAATCTAAAACAGCTAGACTCAGAGTGGTGGTCACTAGGCGCTGAGGGTTGGGGGAGATGGGGAGATATTGGGCAACGGTACAAACTTCTGATTGTAGCATTAGCAAATTCTGAAGCTGTGATATACAGCCAGGGGATTATAGCTAATAATATTCTATTACATACTTTAAAGTTGCTAAAAGAGTAGATATTAAACGTTCCCAGCCCGAAAAAGACACGGTAATGTGATGGTTTGGAGATATTAGATAATGCTGGTGACGATCATTTTGCATATATAAATGTGTCAAATCAACACCTTGAACTTAGACAATATTAAATGTCAATTACAGCTCAATAACGCTGGGGAAAATAGTCAGAGAAATATACGAAGATGGAGGTATAGGAATGTTAATCCAAGCATTGTTTCCAATTGCCAAACAAAACACAACTCTAAAGAACCTAACCTGGGGCTCCTGGGGAGCTCAGTCATTAAGCGTCTGCCTTCAGCTCAGGCGGTGATCCCAGAGTCCCGGGATCCAGCCCCACATCGGGCTCCCTGCTCTGCTTCTTCTTCTCTCACTCCCCCTGCTTGTGTTCCCTCTCTAGCTGTGTTTCTCCCTGTCAAAAAAATAAATAATATCTTTAAAAAGAAGGAAGGAAGGAAGGAAGGAAGGAAGGAAGGAAGGAAGGAAGGAAGGAACCCTATATTAATTATAGTTAAATATATAACATAGATTTGAATAGTGTATGGCCAATAGAAAATACAACATAATAAACACAAGGAGTAGTCTGGAAGAATTTACAAGAATGTATTTATAGTGATTATCACAAGGTGGGGAGTTGTGAGAGCTTTTGAGATTTATCTTTTGTTTTTTTGTGTGTGTTTTGTAACTTCCAAAGATTTTATGTGGCTTGTATGATGAAGCAGTGGGTTTTAAAAAATAGTTTTTTTAAAAAAATATTTTTATTTATTTCACAGAGAGAGAAATCACACATAGGCAGAGAGGCGAGGAAGTAGGCTCCCTGCTGAGCAGAGAGCCTAATGTGGGCCTCAATCCCAGGACCCTGGGATCATGACCTGAGCTGCAGGCAGAGGCTTTAACCCACTGAGCCACCCAGGCACTCTTAAAAAATGGCTTTAACTGACAATACACCTAGTACAACCCAACAGTGTAATGCTGCTACTAAAAAAGTGGTCATTTATGGAATTAGGGAAGAGACTGAGAGAAACTATGATCTTATTGTAACTTTCATGTTCCCCTTTTGGGGGTCACATTTTAAGGGTTCAGAGGGGTGGTACTGGGATGTTGAGCAACGTTGGAAATTATGTTTTAACTCATTGGTGAGTGATCAGGGCTATTTATCCCAGGAAATAAACAACTAAGGGCAAGTATCTATCCTCAGAGAATTAGATGTCCATCATATGGAGAATAATGGCTCAAAGTTACTCCAGAAAACAGGAAACAGTTGCTTCAGAAAACAGAAACAGGGTAGAAGTTAAAAGGAGCATAGAGCTGAGTTTGCTGAGGGAAACAACTTTCTAACAATTAGGGATCGTTACTATTGCCATAATGAGTTGAGTCCATCAGGGTCCCTTGGTTGCAAACAGTAGAAACAGACTCTAGCTAACAATATGCAAGAAACAAATTTTTGGAAGATTTGGAGTGTCTCATAGCAAAGAGCTTGGGGAAGCAGCCCTGGAAAAATAAACGAATATTCTCTCTGAGTCATATGTAGGGTGTTTTGCAGAAACCAATGGCAATTTTCATCCAAGAATATTAAGAATGTACTTCTTAAAATTCCCCAGTGTCTTCTTCACCATCTGATGCAGTTCCCCTTCCCAGGAATTAAAGAAACCTTTTGTGAGCTCAGATATTTTGTTATGCTCTACCTCTTCTGGGTTCTTCATGAGGCCCATCCGTTTTGACATCCCAAAGAGCCTTATCATGTAAATGAATTCTGTTTTTTAGTTCCCCAGATTCTGCTCCTAAGCATTCACAAATGTCCCCTAGTGTCATGTTTTCGGGGTTTGGTAAACAAGTTCAGTTTTGCCCTCAAAACTCCTTTTATTTTAAAAACTGTGGGCAGCTCTCCACCCCAGGTTTGTTAGCCTGTGGAATGATCTTCGTTGGGAAGAGGGGTTAGGGGGTGGAGTCACTCCATGTTTTCTTCTCATATGAGTGCTTTCCTCCCACTCGTCAGAGCACTGTGTAGCTAGAAGAAAACTCAAGTGGAAGGAAAGACGTGAAGAATAAGGAGCCAAAAGGAGAAAAGAATCAGTTTGAAATTTCCACTCCATTCCAGGCATCCTCCTGGGTACTTGTGTAGGCAGGATCCCTAACATAAGTGCAGAAATGGACTGAAACAGATTAAAGAAGAAAAAAAAAACCCATAATTTTGAGGCTATTGGGTAGTACACAGAATTCTCAGGAAGATTAGATAACCAGGCAGAGCAAATAGGCAGCAACAAATGGGGTTTTGCAGTCAGAGAATAGCAAAAAGCTTGCCACAGAACTGGTTCAGTTAAAAAAAAAAAGAAAGAAAGAAAGAAAATAAAAAGTCTGTACCAGCACTGTTATTTATTTATTTTTTTAGATTGTATTTATTTATTAAGGAGAGAGTGTGCAAGCAAGTGGGGGGAGAAGCAGGGGAAGAAGAAAAAGAAAGACAATTCCTAGCGAAACTTCACACTGAGTATGGAGCCCAACTCGGGGCTCGATCCCAGGACCCTGAGATCACGACCTGAGCCAAAACAAAGAGTCGGATGCTTAACTGACTGAGCTCCATGCCGGTATCTTTAACATGCAGAGCATGCAGGGCTGACCCCTCTGGCCTGGACACCAGATACCGAGGCTGGGACTATTGTCCCGTGTACATGACTGTCACCCATCCCAGACTTCTCTCCTAACTTCAGTTCCTCTCTTCACCCTCACTTAGAGCCTAGGAACATGAGCATCTGATTGACTGAGTGTAGGTCACTGGCCCAAACCCACCAATGTTCCACATTAGCCCTTGACTTATTTTTCTTATCCAATAGAATGGTAATTGGACTGAGGTCAGGCAGTGAGTGAGTGACCTAACGGGGACGAGAACCCTGGCCTCCTTCCTTATCTATTACACCACTAAACCTCTTATATGCCAGGCCCTGCATTGAGCCCCAAACACAACAATTCTATGAGCTAGGCATTATTATAGCCATTTCACAGTTAAGGAGATGGAGGATCACTCAAGGTTCTCAGTTCATAAGTGACGGGAGGCTTGGCGGCATGATGTCAAAGTCATTCCTTGAACCACTCCACAGTACTGACTCTTGGAGACAGAGAGAAGTTGGATGAATCCTCTCTTTCTCATGCTTTCAAGTCTTTGTCAGGCAGGCCTGAGGGGGCATGCCAAGTGAGCCTCCGGACACCCATCCAGCCAATAGTGTCCTAACCCCTCCATCATCTAAGGTTGGAAGCTTGGAGTGCTTCTCACTTCCCCCATATGATCAGTTGGCAAATTATTTTTCACATGAAGATGTGTCTTCAATTTCTCCTCCTCCTTCTGCCCATAGCTGCATCTCTGGTCCAGGTCTGATTACTTTATGCCTGTGATCTTTTTTATTCTTTGGAGAGAGAGCGAGAGTATGAGCAAGTGCGACGAGGGGCAGAGGGAGAAAGAAAGAGAGACACAGAGAGAGACTCTTAAGCAAGTTCCCTGCCCAGTGTAGAGCCCAACATGGTGCTCAATTTTACAACAATAAGATCATGACCTGAGCCAACATCAGGAGTCAGGTGCTTAACCAAGGGAACCATGCAGGGGCCCCTATGCCAGTAATCTTGCCCTGTCTTGTCAACTGGTCTTCCTGTCTTCAAACTCCCCCTGGAGCCCATCTGCATGCTGGCAGCCAGCGGTGGACTTCATGACTGACTCTCCAGTATCATTCATCTCAGATGGCTTGTCCAAGCCAACCATGGCAAATGCTTCTATCTTCTGAAAGGCCATGTGACCCAAGACCTGGGCAGGGTATCTGCTGGGAGGATGCTTCAGGATTTGGCTGTGCCTGAATGCATTACTGGCCATTTTGCCATTTTGCAAAGTACCTCAAAAAATATAGCAATAACTAGTGTTTGCACAGTGGAGAAGCAGAAAGATAGGGGTCTTTGGGGGTTGGTTACTCTATGCCTGCAGCCTGCCTACCCCTAAATTTCCAGTTAAGTGAGATAATGATTCTTCATATTGCTTATGCTTGTTTTAGTTGGGTCTCTGTGATTTGCAGCCAAAAGCATGCCACTAATAGTCAATACAATCTACTGATTCCCCTCCTTCATGGCTTTGCATCACCTTGGGAATCAAGGTCACACTCCTTACCTGGGCTCCATGACTCATGAAGCCCCTGCTGATCTGTACATCTGCCCCTCGATCTTAGAATCTCCCAAACCCTTTCCTAGACCCTCAGCTTGCGATTAGACAAAATTACCTCCTCTTACCCCAAAAGTATCCTGCATATCTATGCTGTTTCTTCTCTAGAATGTTCTTTTGTCTCTTTCTCCATCTACCAAACTTCTTTTAATCTTCCAGAATCAGCTCAAGCAATGACTCTTCTTTGGAGTGTTTCCTAAGCCCCAGGCAGTTACTGAATCCCGTAAGTGTCCCTGAGCATTTGGTGTCTGTGTTCTGGCGTTTTCTGCCCCCTCACGCACAATCATAGGCATTTATATCCCTGATCCTCTGCTAAAACATGAGCTCCTTAAAGAGGGTTATAGTTCACCCACCTTGTAGCTCTGGTACCTTGTGTGGGTAATGATTCTGTATGTACTCACAGAACATTTTTTTGAAGATTTATTTATTTGAGAAAGAGAGAGTGAGAGAGAGCACACATGCATGAAGAGGGATTACAAGTGGAGGTGGGGGTCACGAGAGCACATGTAAGTGGGGCGAGGGGCAAAGGGCAGAGGGAGAGGGAGAGAAGCAGACTCTCCACTGAGCGTGGAGCCCAACTTGGGGCTCAATCTCATGACCCTGAGATCATGACCTGAGCCAAAATCGAGAGTTGGAGGCTTAACCAATTGAGGCACCCAGGCTCCCCTGTGCTAATGAAGTTTTTACTGACAAGTCCTTGTTCGTTCAGATTGTAGATAACTTGGCATGTGGGTATTAAGTATTATTTATTTTTATTAAAAAGTAGAGCAATATGGGCACCTGAGTGGCTCAGTTGTTAAGCGCCTGCCTTTGGTTGGGTTCATGGTCCTGGAGTCCTGGGATCGAGCCCCACATTGGGCTCTGTGCTTGCCAGGAAGCCTGCTTCTCCCTCTTCAACTCTCCCTGCTTGTTTTCCCTCTCTATCTGTGTTTCTCTCTGTCAAATAAATAAATGAAATCTTTTTTAAAAAAGTAGAGTAATATTATCAATAATGTTGTTAGGATTTTTCAGTTTAAGATGCCCTTTAACATATGATATCCCAATTAATCCTCGCATATTGCTACAACACCAATAGTATCCCCACTTTACAGATGAGGAGACTGCACCTCCCCCCCATGGAAGTATATTTGTTGAGTGCCTAGAATTTGCATAACATTATATAAGAGGCAAGCTGTGGAGTAAGGTCGCAAAGGAGTAAAAATCATAATCTTTCTCTGCACAGAGCTTGCAGTTTACTTGGGGAAGTAAGAAAGAATAAAGCATATTTCCATTGCAAGAGACAAGAGCAATGCAACACAACAGTGAAGAAATGTTGATGGCAGTAATTTGTGACATAGAAAAAGAGGGGTACAAAACAGAAGCACCATAAAATTAAAGTGGAAGATAATACTGTGAGTTGGTGGTGAGTGTTCATGAATGATCTTCCAAAGAAGAATTGAACCAGGGGTGCCTGGCTGGCTCAGTTGGTAGAGTATATGACTCTTGATCTCAGGGTCATGAGTTTGAGCCCCATGTTGGAGGTAAAAGAGATTACTTTAAAAAAAAAGAATTGAACCTAAATTTTAGGGGTAAATGGGATTTCACCAAATGGAGAAGGGGGAAAGGCATTCCCTGTGAAGAGCGAAGGCTTAGCGCCATGCAAAGAACAGAGGATCATGAAATTCCCAAGGAAATGAATTAGCGTTTGGATGGATAGATAGAGGGGTGGATGGTTGGATGGATGGTTGGATGGATGGATGGTAGATAGACAGATATATAAGACAGGTGGGTGGATGGGTAGATAAGTGAATAGAGAATAGAGAGATAAATCCAGATATTTGAGGCTCAGCTCATTTAACTATCTCCCAACCCAGGAGCATGATGTTGAGTTAGTTGTATTCTTTTTGCCGACCAACTTGGCTTTCCTTGTCCAGCTGAAAGAAAGGACTTGTAGATATCCACAGTCACATGAATGAAGACATTTGAATGTGGTCAGGACCACAAGGAGACATGCCTGTGGTTAGCATGCAGTCAGGCCAGTGTGGGTGTGTTTTCTCACAGACACGTGTGTAGAGACACACATAAAACTTAGGGGTTTTTCTTTTCCTTTTCACTGTGTCATGCCAAGCTTTTATTTTGACTGGATTGTCCCTTTCCGGTTTCCCATGTATGGGAGCCCAAAGCCCCATGAGTTGGCATAAATGAAATACTTGGACCTATAATGATGACAGTAGCAAGTGTTTACATAACTTGGGCAAAGGATACAATTTAGCTGGTGGGGGGAAAGTGGTTTTGGCTCTTTAGTCCCATCCTTATTTTTAGACAAAATCATGTCCTAGATGGATGGGGTTGTGTGATCAGCAAGAAGTGGGAGTGTCCCCTGCCTCTCACTTTTAATCCCTAACAACAGATAAAGCCATATTATTGGCAGAAAATTCTCTGATTTCTGCTTAGTCCACAATGGAGCCCATCGCCTAGGTTCCTGGGACTGATTTTCTGGTTTGGCCACAGAAGTGGGGTTTAGACCATGTGTCTGAACATAGTGCCTTTTCCCCCCAGCACAGAGAACTTTCCAGTCTGGGGTTTTTCCTGCAGTGGACCTAGGTCTGTCTACCCCCATGTTTGAACTCAGATTAAAATGTGCCATTTTTCTGGGGGTGCCTGGGTGGTACAGTTGGTTGAGTGGCTGACTCTTGATTTTGGTTCAGGTCATGATCTCATGGTTCTGGGATCAAACCCTGTGTTGGGCTCCCTGCTCACCAAGAAGTATTCTCCCTCTGCCCCTTCCCCTCCCCTGCTCATGCTCTTTCTCTCTCTCAAATAAATAAATTAAATCTTTTTAAAATGTGCCATTTTTCTCCATCTTAAAAAATTTCCCAGTCTAAAATGGCTTGAGGAACCTTCAGTCTGATGTCTTGTGGTTTCTCTGTAAAGGTTTTTCTGGAAGACACTGTCGTTTGCCTACACAAGCCATTCCTGGTCCCCCTCTTCCTCCTGCCGTCTCCAACTTTGAAAGCTGGAAATCCAAATACCAAATTTCCCCATCTTCCTTGAGTTAGATGTGGCTGTGTGTCCTGGGTTGGGCTGATGATAAGAAGAGGGTGTCCTCTGGGGCTTCTGGGAGAATTTTGCTTCCTTATATAAGGAACAAGTTGAGAGCTCACTGTCCTTGTCTTTCCCTCCTTTATCTATCTTGGATACAGAAGTGAGGCCTAGAGCTAGGACAGCCATTCCAGAATCATGATGCTACAAGCACGTGGAAGAAAAGCCAACACACTAAGAATCGAACAAAAAGGACGCCTGGGTGGCTCAGTTGGTGAAGGGTCTGCCTTGGGCTCAGGTCATGATCTTAGGGTCCTGGAATTGAGTTCCGCATCAAGCCCCTTGCTCAGCAGAGAGCCTGCTTCTCCCTCTGCTTGCCATTCCCCCTGTTTGTGTGCTCTCTCTGTCTGACACATGTGTAAATAAAATCTTTAAAAAAAGAATAGAATAAAAAAATAAAGAGAGCTAGAATGGCACAGTTGAACTTCCAGAGTGAGGCCACTTTCAATCAATGTCCACATCCCTTAAACCTTGGTTGTCTGAACCTGAAGCCAGATAGACTCCTAACGAATGGTCTACCCAAACTTGCCTGAAGAATGGTGGTGAAGAACAAGAAGGTGGGAATGTGGATCCCAAAGACTGATCCCAGAAACTGACCTTTGAAAGCACCAAGGGTGTGGGAAGCCAGAAACCTGGGGAATGGTTGATGAATGGATGCTTTATTTCCCTTCTTCCTCTTCTTCTCCTTCTTCTTCTTATTTTTTTCTTCTCCTCCTCCTCCTCTTCCCCCCCCCTCCTCCTCCTTCTCCTTCTCCAGATTTTGTTTATTTGTTTGAGAGAGTGAGAGAGCATAAGCAGCGGGGAGGGGCAGGGGCAGAGGCAGAGGGAGAAGCAGAGTCCTTGCTTGGCAGGGAGTCTGACATGGGGCTTGATCCTGGGACCCTGGGCTTATGACCTGAGGCGAAGGCAGATGCTTAACCATCTGAGCCACCCAGGTGGCCCTGGTAAAGGATTCTTTTGACCGTCTTCCTATTTGAGTGTCCCTAATTCTGTGACTTCAAATACCTCTTGATGGGAGTTGTAATGCATTAAATCCCTTTATAGGAAATCCGAGATTCTGTGGCAAACGCCACCTGTGTCTTCTATCAGTAGCAAGTTAAAATGTACCCTTTCCCGAATAAAGCTGCATGAGGGAACGGATTTCCAGCTGTTTTTCTCAACTGTTTCATTTTCAAGTTCTTGAATGGTGTCTTGCACATAGTAGATGCTCATTAAATAGCTGTTGAAAGGGTGAATTACTGAAACTTTGCCTTAAGAGGTTGTTGTTAGCTTAAAAGCAGAAGGTTTGGCAAATTAAAAACTATGGGGTTTAGGGGGGCTCCTGGGTGGCTCAGTTGGTTGAGTGCCCGACTCCTGATTTCGCCTTAGGTGGTGATGTCAGGGTCGTGAGCTTGAGCCCTGCATCTGGCTGTATGCTAAGCAAAAATCCTGTTAAGATTTCTATCTTTCCCTCTACCCCTCTCACCTCACGCTCTTTTTCTCCCTCAAATAAATAAATAAATATTTTTTTAAAAAACGCACAGAACTCTAAGGTTCGTGATCTGATCATATGTTTCGATTGTAGAGTTTACTTTGCTTCCTCTAAGGTCTTTGTTAAAAATTTTTTTTTTCAAAGATTTTATTTATTTGACAGAGAGAAACACAGCTAGAGAGGGAACACCAACAGGGGGAGTGAGAGACGGAGAAGCAGGTTTCCCGCCGAGCAGGAAGCCTGATGCAGGGAGCCCGACGCAGGGCTCCATCTCTGGACTCCGGGATCATGACCGACACTTACGACTGAGCCACCCAGGCGCCCCTTCCTGCCAAGTTCTATTGGACTTTAAAATGAGTCCAAAATAAGGAAAGCCAAGTGTAGGGATATTCTTTTGAGGACGGAGTTCTGCATAGCCCATGTGGGAAGCATCTTTCATTTTGTTTAATTGTACGCTAATGGTAATGTACTTGGTCTGTAACAGGCTGCTCTGAATCTACCCTCCCTCCTCACGCCTTACTCACATGTCCTGCCTCATATCTGACCTTCTCCTTGTCAACCCTCAAGACTCAGAGTGGCTTTTCCCAGTTCCCTGCCCCAGCCTCCCCCACCCCATGTAGAGATAGTCGCTCTCATCCCAGGCACCCTATAGCCCCTCGTTCCTGCCTCCCTGACAGCAGTTTGTCGAGCTGTCCCACATGCTGGGATTCTGTCCTTCCCATGTTTTTGCCTCTAGTACATAATGACGGTCGTTACTAACATTTACCAAAATTCATTTCATGCCAGACACAGTTCTAGGTGTTTTATGTGTATTGACTCATTTACTCTTCCCAATAACCCTGAGGTAGGTACTACTGATAATCGCATTTTATAGATGGGGAAATTAAGGCACAGGGAGCTACGTGTCTTGCCTGCATGTTATTGGACAGGTGGGTCGCAGAGAAGCATTCTTAATCCTGCTGTCTTAACCACTCCTTTGTGCTTCCCCCTTGTGAAGGCATACCTGTTGGTATGGCTCCAGTAGTTGAGGATATGGGTAGCTTGTTTAAGGAACTCTGCAGATAGTCACTGAGCCGCTACTACGTGTTGGCACTGTCCTAGGTACCAGGGATGGAGTATGAAACATGGTGGGAAGGGTACTGTCCTCGTAGGGTTGACATTCTGGTCCCAGCGAGGGGAAGACCCACAGAAAGTTGAAAAAAAAATGGATGGGCCCACAGTGATGGAAATTGGGTAGGCCTACTGCAACTTTCCGGGGCTGAGGATGAGAGGGGGCTCTTCCCCATCACAGGGCTCTACTACCAAAATTCCATAGACAAGGCAGGCTGGAGATGAAAAGATCATTGCAGGAAACTTCACAAAACCTGTTGGGCAGAGATCAGTCAGAACCATGAAAGGGAGGACGAAAGAGGGGAGAGCAAAGCAGAAAAGTGTGGCAGGGGTCTGAGGAGCACGTGTCCGTGCCGCACGGAGAGAATAGGGCGGCTGAAGAACAGTCTTAAAACACTGGCAGGGCGAAAAGAGGAGCCCGCGGTAATGAAAGGGATTCTCACAAGTGCCTGGAAATAGGCTGGTGGTAATTGTACAGTGAGGCTCAAAAAGGCTTTGTTCTTCTGTCAAATAAGGAAAGCCACTGTGGGCCACAGGAAGTAAGGGGCTTCTGTGTGTGTGTGTGTGTGTGTGAGAGAGAGAGAGAGAGAGAGAGAGAGAGAGGGATAAGGAGGAAGGGAGGGCGGGAGAGACTGGGGCGACACTCCCTACCCCAAATGCAGAATGATCGTTACCAGCAATTTTGTACTTTGTACGTGCCTGAGGGGAAGGGCTAGAACTGTCCCCATGGTCGTCCCCGATAAAGCCAGGCTTCAAGAGATTGAGATGTTGAGTATCTGACTCACAGCACATGACTTTCTGTGAACCAGTACGACCCTCCCAGAGCAGTAGCAGGGCACTGTGCCCTGCTTTGGGGTCCCAGAGCCCACCAGGCAGGGGGCCAGGTGAAGGGTGCAGCAGACACTGATTGCAGCCCTGGGAACTTGCCCCCTGGGACCTCCAGGTAAGACAGAGAACCAGGGAAGAGGGAGCACAGTGGCTTGGAGGGAGGTCTTTGTGACCCCAGAGGCTGTGGGGCTCCTATTATCTGGCTCAGGCGGAGACAAGAGAGTGACAGGGGGCTGCAGAGAACAGCAGGCTGGGACCTTCTGCCTTTCTTGCCCTCTGCTGGGGGGGAGGGGGCAGTGTGATGAAAGATTGCAGAGGGTGGGCTCTTGAGTCACCCCCATGACCAAATCCAGGCTCCCTCCTTTTCTACACGGTGGCTTTGGGCAAACTCGAACCTCTGTTTTTGCAAATACAAAGTGGGCACAGGAATAGCCCCCTCGTGGTGGCCTAGGGGGAGTCAAAAGCTGAGAACTTTATGGAGAACATAAAGAACTACGTAGAATAGAGCAAGAACTCAATAAACATAAGTAATAGTTCTTATTTGTGTTGCCCTTTGAGGTTGTTTGGCACCAGAAGGGCACACACTCCTTGGGATATGCCATTTCCTTTTGTTCCTTAGTTTCAAGGGCAACCAGAGTTTTTCAGAACAAGACGAAGTCTAAGGACAAAGCTTATGGTGAAGTCCCAGACCCCTCAGTTGCCACTTCCTCCCTCCTCGGGCCTGGGAACGTAAGTGGGTCTCCAAGGGTGGTGTGACCCGGGGCTCATAACTCCCAGGAGGGGTGGCTGCAAGCAAGGAAGCCCAATTTGTCACCCCTTCCCCAGAAGTTCCAACAGCCCAGGTGGTAGGCTGTCATGGTGGGAGGGCCTTGAAACAGTCCCAGCCCCCCTCCCCTCCCCCACAATGCCACCTAGACTCTGCACAGCCAGGGCTTCGGTCCTCTCTCTGCTCACTGCTGGGTTTCTACATTGGGGATTGGGGTGGGGGCAGGACGGGTGATTTACATCACATTTGGAAACAGAATTTTGGCTGCTCTTGTTGGATGCCAAGGGTTTCTGTGAAGGGCACTCATGGTAAAGAGGA
>PITA01012296.1:42209-62881 GCA_004023965.1 Spilogale gracilis
CCCCCCCCCCCCCGCCCCAAGGAGACAATGTGTGTAGAGCAGGTGAGCTCAGATGGGAAGCTCAGGGCCTGTCTGAGTCTCTCCGCAGTGTGTTGGCAACTGGAGCCCTTTGGGGACCAGGGAGTCCACTGTGGACCTTGTTCTCACAGGTGTTCTTGGCTTCACTGCTGCTCCCTAAAGATGCTAAATGGGGCTGGAATGGTAGCTCCTTCCTTGAAGTGAGGATAGAATGACTATTACTTACCCAAAAAGTCTTAGGACAGTGCCTGTACGTAAAAGCATTCAATAAATATCAGCTGTTTTCTGGAGCACATTGCTAAAAGTAAACTACTTTGGGGGCACCTGGGTTGGCTCAGGCCGTGATCTTGGGGTCCTGCAATCAAGCCCCATACCAGGCTCCTCGCTCAGAGGGGAGCCTACTTCTCCCTCTCTCTGCCCCCTGCTCACGCTCTCACACTGTCTCTGTCTCTCGCAAAATCTTAGAAAAAAAGAATTCTTTAGTTATTCTAGATCCTACACATTTCCTTATAAAATTTAGAATCAACTTAATTTCTACCAAGCCAGGGGTGGGATCGGGGAGAAAGAGAGAGAAAGGAGAATGTAGGAAAAGGATTAAGGAAAGGATTAAGGGGATTAAGGGAGAAATTTAAAAGGCTATAGTCATTTTTAGTTTGGATTGTGCTGAAAAAAAATTTTTTTTAAAAGATTTTTATTTAGGGGCGCCTGGGTGGCTCGGTTGGTTGAGCGACTGCCTTCGGCGCAGGTCATGATCCTGGAGACCCGGGATCAAGTCCCACATCGGGCTCCCTGCTCGGCGGGAGGTCTGCCTCTCCCTCTCTCACTCCCCCTGCTTGATAAAAAGATAAAAATCTTTTTTTTAGAAAATATTTTATTTATTTATTTGACAGAGAGAAACACAGCGAGAGAGGGAACACAAGCAGGGGGAGTGAGAGAGGGAGAGGCAGACCTCCCGCCGAGCAGGGAGCCCGATGTGGGACTTGATCCCGGGTCTCCAGGATCATGACCTGCGCCGAAGGCAGTCGCTCAACCAACCGAGCCACCCAGGTGCCCGGATTGTGCTGAATTTCTAAATTAATTTGAGAGGAATTGACACCTTCATGCTACTGCACTTTATAATCAATGAACGTGCTATATCTTTGTTTTAGTTGTTTTTAATACCTTATAGTAAAAAAGGTTCTTTATTTTCTCTGTAGAAGAAAACAAGATGATTTGTTTTATTTGCATACAGGAACTTGATTTTTTAACTGTTCATTAACAAAAATATAATTTAAAAACATCATTTTTCTACCTATTTGGTGTACACAAGTACCATTTACTTTTGAATTTTGATTTAGAAAGGTGTTCTTGTAAAGAAACTTTTGGTTTTGGATGAATTTCAAGTTACAGAGTAGTTGCAAAGAATATAGAGTTGCCATATACCCCTCACTCGATTTCCCCAACTGCTAAGAAATCAGGGCACTCGGGTGGCTCAGTCGGTTGAGTATCTGACTCTTGGTTTAGGTTCAGGTTATGATCATGGGGTCGTGGGATCAAGTCCTCCATTGGTCTCCATGCTCAGCTGGGAGTCTGCTTTGGACTCTCTCCCTCTTCCTCTGCCCTTCCTGTTTGTGCTTTCTCTCTCTCTCACTATCTCAAATAAATAAATATTAAGAAAAAAACACCCAAAAAATCAATACTGAAACATTACCAACACATAAACCTGAGATTTTATTTGGATCGGCTACGTCATTGCATTTAGCGTATTTTGATTTTATTTATTTATTTGTTTGACACAGAGAGAGATCACAAATAGACAAAGAGGCAAACAGAGAAAGAGGGGGAAGCAGGCTCCCTTCTGAGCAAAGAGCCTGATTTGGGACTTGATCCCAGGACTCTGAGATCATGACCTGAGCTGACCGCAGAGGCTTAACCCTCTGAGTCACCCAGGCATCCCATATTTTGACTTTTGAAAACAGCTCCCTGCTAAGCCCTCTTATTAATTCTAATATTTACATATGGATTCCTTAGAAAATTTCATGTCGACAATCAGCAGATAATGACTTTTGTTCCCCCCTTCCCGATCCTTGTCTCTTTTGTTCCTTTTCCTGTTCTATTAACTTAGGTGGGACTCTGATCTATAGAAATAATGATGGTGAGAGTCTATGCCTTATTTCTCATTGTAAAGGGAAAGCCTTCAACGTTTCACCATTAGGGTCTGATGTTTTCATAAGCCTTCCTGCAGAGACTCTTTATCAGGTCATGGACGTTCCTTTTTAGTCCTAGATTAAGAAGCATTTTTTCAAATGGTGAAGGGGTGCTAAGTTTTATCAAACATTTCTTTCTGTGTCGTTGAAATGATCGTGATTTTTCTCCTTTAATCTCTGTGTGTAGACTATTTTTTTTAAGTAAGTTACACACCCAGCATGGAGCCCAACATGGGCCTTGAACTCATAACCCTGAGATCAAGACCTGAGCTGAAATCAAGAGTCAGGTGCTTAACCGACTGAGTCGCCCAGGGCTCCCCTATGTATGTAGAGTAGTAACGCTAATTTTCTTTCTTTTTTTCTTTAAGATTTTATTTAATTTAAAGATTTTATTAATGGAGAGAGAGAAAGAGAGGGAGCACGAGCAGGGAGCAGAGGGAGAGGGAAAAGCAGACTCCCCAATGAGTGCAGATCCCAACACAAGACTCGATCCCAGGACCCTGGGATCATGACCTGAGCCGAAGTTAGACAGACGCTCAACTGACGGAGCCACTCAGGCATCCCCAATGCTAACTAATTTTCCAAAGTTAAATTAGATGTACAATTCTGGAGTAAACCCAACCTTACCCCAAGATACAGCATCGTCCTTATATATTGCTGGATTCAAGTTTCTAACATATTTTTAGACGGTGCTTTTTTTTCTTTTATGTTCACGTTCTCAATTGAGATTGACCTACAATTTTTGTTTTGATATCAAAGATCACACTGGATTCATAAAATGAGCTGTGGGCACGTGCTTCCTTTACTTTGCTCTTTGGAAGGGCTTGGGTACTTTTGGAATTCATTCTTCTCTAAACACGTCCCTCCCGTCGGTATCTCTAGCCAAGAAACACAAGGAATCATGACTTGAATGTCTCACGACCATCTGTCCTGCCCTGTTTCTTTCCAGAGCTTCAGGGAGCCCCTCCTGGATTACACTAACCATTTACAGTAGCACAGAGGGCACGTACATGTCTGCCTTGTCCTCTCAGGGCTTCGTAACGCCAAACGGCAGGTCATGTATATGGATCTTCCCTTAGGCTAAGCAGGAAGCTTGATTTTTTTTTTTAATTTTATTTATTTGACACAGAGTTAGAAAAACCCAGAGAGCACAAGCAGGGTGGGGGTGGGGAGAATGGTAGAAGGAGAAGCAGGCACCTTGCCAAGCAGGGAGCCTGACACGGGCCTCCATGTGGGACTCGATCCCAGGTTGGGGCAGGTGCCCCCATGGGCTTGCTTTCTGGGCTGGGAAGGAGGTGGAGGATTAAAGAAAGCTGAGGTATAGAGATCCAGGTGCCTGGTGTAGTGGTGAGATTCACATTCCCTCCCCAGGGTGTTCCTTGGAGTCCCAACCGGAAGTCGCGGAGTCAGCATCCAAGTGTGGACCAGAAGCAACTTTTGCTCTTTGCCCCGCAGCTTCCCTCCACCCCTGTCCACTCTTGCTCCGCCAAGACATTCCCAGCATCTTCTGGGAGGGGGATGCCCACACAGTCCTCTGTTCGGGAGGACAGGGTGTGACCCGCACTGGGAGGCCGGTCAGGGCACATTCCAGGAAAAGAAGTGAGAGAAGGTTTCCTTTTCCTTTTTCCTTTACTGCACCCTGGGGAGGTTTGCCTCACTGGGGGCAGTTTGAGGGGATGCTGGCGGGGAAGGAGTAGGAGGCGTCTTTATGGCTTTTGAAATCTTGGGCCACAAAAGATTCCTTTCAAGCTTTAGCAGAAGTCTTGTACTAGTGGTTCTCAAAAGTTTTGTTCTCAGGACCCCTTTATAGTTTTAGAGGAACCCAAAGGACTTTGGTCTGTGTGGATTTTATCTCCTGTATTTAATATACTAAAAACCAGAACTGAGAAATTTAAAAGTATTTAATCCATTTAAAATAACAATGATTATGGGGCGCCTGGGTGGCTCAGTTGTTAAGCATCTGCCTTCAGCTAAGGTCATGATGGAGTCTTGGGATCAAGCCCCAAAGTATTGCAGCATTGGGCTCCCTGCTAAGCGGGGAGCCTGTGTCTCTCTCTGCCTGCAGCTTCCCCTGCTTGTGCTCCTTCCTGCTCTCTCTGGTAAATAAATAAATCCTTAAAAAAATAAAATGAAATAATAATTAACCTGTTAAAATGAACACGCAAAAATATACTTTTATGAAAACCATCACTGCGGTTAGATCTATTACAATAAGTTTTGGGGTAGTCTTTTGGTTTTTGATTTTGGGTTTTGTTTTTTTTTTTTTGCTAAAGTAGGTGATGAAATTTAGGCTCATGTAAATATGTAGTTGGCAAAGGAGAACTATTTTATTTTATTTTATTTTATTTTTAAGATTCTATTCATTGATTTGAGAGAGAGACAGCACGAGCTGGGGGGAAGGGCAGAGGAAGAGGGAGGAGCAGGCTTCCCACTGAGCAGGAAGCCTGCCCTGGGGCTTAATTCCAGGACCCTGGGATCCTGAACTGAGTGTAAGGCAGACACAAACATTGAGCTACTCAAGTGCCCCAAGGAAGAATGTTTTAATAACTTTTCAGGTAATTAGGGATGTTCTTTTTTGACTGTTCACTAAAACTTGACCATTGGTAGTTTCTTCAAAGTGAGTTGCAGTGTGAAATCTACTATCCTTCAATTTTTATACACTGTCTCATTAAAATCCATAGGCTTATTTTGCACTTTGAATAGAGCTTGTACCCATGTATGATTTTGTGGCATCCTGCTCTGGTCCTTGGGGAAATATTGGTTCAGTGAGTTCCACAAATATTCCAAATGATAACACATTTCCTTGTGCAATATCAAAGCATCACATTTATTTCCATCATCCCCAATATCACCAGAAATGTCTTTAAATGTTGGGAAACTCTAGCACTCAGGGTAGCAGATACAAGTTTTCAAAAAATTGAATTTTCGGGATGCCTGTGTGCCTGGTCAGTGCAGCGTCTGCCTTTGGCTCAGGTCATGATCTCAGCGTCCTGGGATTAAGCCCTGCATCAGGCTCCCTGCTCAGCGGGGAGCCTGCTTCTCCCTCTCCCTCTGACCCTGCTCCCTGCTTGTGCTCTCTCTCGCTCTCAAATAAATAAAATAAAATAAAATAATATTTTTAAAAAGATTTTATCCATTTATTTGACAGAGAGATCACAGGTAGGCAGAGAGGCAGGCAGAGAGAGAGGGGGAAGCAGACTCCCCGCGGAGCAGGGAGCCCAATATGGGCTCCCAGGACCCTGAGATCATGACCTGAGCCAAAGGCAGAGGCTTTAAGCCACTGAGCCACCCAGGCACCAAATCAAAGAATATTTAAAAATGTATTCAAGGGTTGTGGTTTAATAAAAGTAATCCTATGTATGGCTAATGGAGGACATGCAGAAGGAAACCTGAATTTTGTGTTTCCTGAGAGCACCAGGCAGAGAGAAGACAATGTTGTCGGTGATAAAGTTCGGTGTCAACCACTTCCTCAAAAAGAACCAAGGATGCTCAGGATAATGCAAATCACACAGTGAGGTTTATTTCTAGCTAGCTGGGGTCCAAGTGTCTGCCTGGTGCAGCGGATTTCAACAAGGACCCCGAATGCAAGGGTCTAGGGGTTTATATGTGTTTCAAACAGCAAGCATGAGTCACACAGTATTTTTTCTAGGTTGGGTGGGATAACATTTTAACCCTCACCCCAGCCCAGTTCCTGGAATGCCCAAACATTCCAGGAACTGAAGCAAGATGCACAAAGGGTTTCCTGACTTAACTGTCCTCATTTGGTAAACACAGGCCTTGTAAAGGCATAAATCACCAGGGTGTCTTAGATATGTAGAGGCCTAAATCACCAGAGGGTTACAGAGCCTGTTATGGCGGCCTTGAGGCTAAGCAGGCCCTAACACCAGTAGAGCTTGGTGCCACTACCTTGATTTGGCTAAGGCACCAATAATTTACCATTGCTTTTGTGCATTAGGAGTAATGTTGACACAGCGAAATAGGGACATAACATGTCAGAATGGTAATGAAAGCAGTCGTGACCTTGCACACGTCAAGACTTCCAGAGGTCCATGGACCACACTCTGAGAATGAATGCTCTATGACATCGACTCAACTGGACCTAGACATTTTTGGTAATTCCCAAGAAGTGAGTGATAAGTCTTCAAGATGATGATGATGAAGATGATGGTGATTTCTATCACTTGTTGAGTGCAGAATGTGCATGTTGGGTCTTGTTTAACCATTTCTCATGTATTATCTCTTTTAATCCTCCTCCCCCCCTTTTTTTGAGAGAGAGAGAGAGAATGAACAGGGGTAGGGGCAGAGGGAAAGAGAATCTCAAGCAAACCCACCCTGAGATCATGACTTGAGCTGAAGTCAAGAATTGGTCATTAACTAACTGGGCTATCCAGGTGTGCCCCATCCCTCCATTTTTTAATGCACTTGATTTTATTTTTTTAAAGATTTTTATTTATTTGACAGAGAGAAACACAGCCAGAGAGGGAACACAAGCAGGGGGAGTGAGGAAGGGAGAAGCAGGCTTCCTGCCAAGCAGGGAGCCCGATGGGGGACTCGATCCCGGGTCTCCGGGATCATGACCTGAGCCAAAGGCAGTTGCTTAACCAACTGAGCCACCCAGGCACCTCTGCACTTGATATTTTATTGGCTGTTTTCATCTTGGGCAGCAAGAGTGAGGGGAACAGAGAAGAGAGGGGGGAAGGAAGAACGGATACTTGATGTTGTTATGGAGCTACCCTAGCTGGTTATGGGGTCATGTGGGATTTCTCCAGAGAGGTCATCTGGAGCCCATCCAATGCAGGCCAGTGGCCATCCGAGCAACTGTCCTCTGTGTTGTGATTCAGGGACCCAGGCCACCTCCATCCTCAGAGGCCTCCATCTCTGTCATCCTAGCTCGTTATGAGATGGACTTTGTTCTTATTTTCATTTCACAGATGGGAAGACACGTTTGCTATGCCCAAGACGGTCTGGCTAGTGAGCTGGGAAGTTATGAGCTCTCTTTGGCTCTCCTGAACAACCTAGGGGATGGGGAATGAAAGCAGCAGGACTGGACATGGAAGATGCTAAATTGTGATGCATCCACGAGAGAGGTCTCAGTCAATCCCACACGCGTGGGGTGACGGGGTGGGACTCCGGAGATAGGCTGTTACCTTGCTTTGAGCAAGGGATCAGCCTTTACCCCTTCTTTGCCCTGCCATTGGATGCATATTTCCCTGGGGGAGGGGCACAATCCTGGGTGAACAACTGAAGGGGGATCTGGGAGGACCACCACAATGCCCACTTTAGGGTCTGTGGCTCACGATCCTTGAGTACTGTAGCCTACAGCCTGACTCCCAGTGACGGGAGAGCTTCACCTCTGGGGGATGAAAGCAGCTAGGATAATAGATTTGTATGAGCTCCATTGAAGCCCACTGGTTGGAATTCATGGAGGCTAACAGCGTCTTCAAGGTAGGAGGGGCTTTAAAACCATCAGACACAAACTCAGCCTCTTGGACTCCATCTGAACCACCCAGTGGCGTAGATCTCTTCTGTCACTTGACCGTGGGCACATCAGTTTCCTTATCTCTGAACCAGAACTGGTAAGCTAACAACGTGCCTCCTGGGACTACAGTATTAATCGTCTAGTCATTTTGTAAGGAATGAGCTCACCTGTTTCAGTGCTGGGCAACGTTCATGGTAAGGACGTCCTTTTTATTAAGCAAGCACCTGGGGTGTAACTGACCCACTGCTCTGGACCTGTCCTTCCCGTTTCCCAGCACCACAGTGTTTAGCATCATGTGGGAGCATAGGAAAAATGCAGATTCTCAGTCCCACCCCAGAAAGAATGAACCAGAAGTTCCAGGACATGAGGCTTGGCAGTGTTCAGTTTCATGAGCTCTTCTGGTGACTCTGAGACCTACCGGGCGTGATGAGAAACAGTTCCCACCACATGCCACTCACCACGCATGCCCTGGTCCCTGGTAGGCATGGGTCCACCCGCCATGAACCTGGATGACACAGCAATGTCAGATGGACGCACTACACCCGGGAGGGAGCCTGAATTCTGCATTGCTTTCCCAGGCTGCTTCTCTGGCTTAACAGGACCTGTTTCTTCAGCTACTTTTCAGGCAATCATGTGTCTAAAGGCCAACCTCTCCTACCCCGTGCCCCCCAATTTAGGCTGCTCCTGGAGACATTATCCACTCCCTGGCCCTCAGCCTACATGGTCTCTTCTCTTTTCACCCTCTTTCCTCCGGTTGCTGGCACTTGGCGCTGTTTCCTTCAGCGTTTTCTAGACTGGCTCTGGCCCCGGGGGAATTTTCAGATTGCTCATGCTTCTGGGAAGCTCTTCAGGCAAGAGGAAGGAAATCACTCTTGAGCTGGACAGTGCAGTGAGCATCTGCCCATCCTGGCCTCACGCCTTGTGAGCCTCCTGCCCTCACCATCCCCCTCCGGGGACTCCCTTGACCCCCTTTGGAGTCACTTCAAATCTACACAAGTAACCTGGGCTTTCCTCTCTGCCACCCTGGGGCTGGAGGGTAGCACAGAGCCAAAGACCGTTCTTTCCTTTGCTGGAAAGAAGGGGCTCTCACTTTTGTGGCACTCCTCACAAGGATCCCTCATCCCCACCACCTCCTGGTCTCCTCCCCAGTCTCTGGGGACTGCTCCCAGCTGGTGGAGCTCCCGCCCCCAGGCTTTGTTCCAGAAAATCCTATAAAGCCTGTTTGCTGGGAAGGAGGAGAACGGAGTCAGTTTCACACCTTAGCATCTCAGCAAGGATTCATCCATCAAATTATTAAAGAGTTTGTCCAATCTCAGGGGCATAAAACTCACAGGTAGGTAACTGTAAGAAATTAAACAGCGCTTCACAGAGAAATGAAGACTCCGAGATTAGAAATTCCTTTCATTCCCCTGATGGGGGGCCTGCCAGACACATCCATATGTTTCACAGGGCTTTGATCGGTACTGATATATTGACTCAGGTTTTGTTTAATTTCTTTTAGTAAATACATTAATATATACATGTCAGTGTAGCCACGCATTATTTGTGTCTTTGCCTTTTACCGTATGCTTAACCCTCCATGCGATCCAAAGCTAGTGCGATGGTTACAAGTTTGAACCCCACCACTCAGTGGTCGTGCAACATGAGGCCAATTCTTAACCTCTCTGAGCCATGCCTGTAAAGAATTAAGAGCCTGTAGCAGAGACAAGTTTTGTGAAACATGAGATAACACATGTAAAGCTCGTAAAAAAGTATTTCACACATGAAAAGAACTCAGTTAACGTTAGTGGCTCTCATTATAATTGTGCCCATAATATATCCCTACAGTCCTCTATTACTAAGCATTTTTGGTTATTGGCAATGATTTTCTTGTAAAAATGTTGTTAAGAACAGTAATCCTTTCTGGCAACTGCCTCATCCACACTAGAACATTCTACGATGATGTCCGTGGGAGAGAGAAAACAGCCCTCCCCGGGGCCCGGATGAGAGATGCTGTGTGTTCACGGAGGGCTGGGGGAGAGAGCACGGGAGGCAGGTAAAGATCAGGAGCCACTCCAGGGAGCAGCTGACATTTTAGATAAATTTGGAATGTCTTTGAGAGGAAGACACTTTTCCCACTTGTTATTTATTTCATGACTATGTTCCCAGTTCTTAGAACAGCTCCTGGCTGGTCTCAATTCCCTGTCGGAAGGCATGAGCGTCGCTCGCCCCTGTCTGGGCCACTGCGTGTTGTGGGCCGGCCCTGGGTTCAGATCCCAGCCACGTCCTGGTTTGGGGCCAGATGTTCTGTCTGGCCCCACCCAGACCTCTGCTTCCTGACTCATGGGACAGGAAGCTCCTGGGCTTCCGAGCAGTGCCTCTGAGCAATGGTCTTCCTCCTCTGTCAGCGGTGAGAGGCCCTGCATGGAATTCAGGTCACTGGCGGTGGGAGGAAATGATGTTATGGGAGGAGAAGTTAGACTCTTACTTAGCAGGAGTGTGGAAGGCTAAGGGGGTGTCTGGTAGGTCTGAGGGCCAGCCAGTTGGACAGTGAGAAGAGCTATCCCATATATAGCTCAGAGTTCTAGATTAGTGACAGGGGCCCTTTCATGGAGGGGGACAAGGGAGGTAAGTAAAGGGCAAAAGTGTAGGGGAAATGCCAACTGACATTTCTTGATGGCCTACTTTGTGCTGGGGCTTCATAGTCATGGTGGGGCTCAGCCCTCACAGTGGTCCTGTGGGAAGGCACCATCAGGCCACCTCCAGAAGTGACAAGCCGACTTGGCGGTCCCATGCTGGTGAGTCCTCATTGCTGCTCCCTCTGGGAGCAGGAGCCTCACCTAATAGGAGGAAAAAGGAACGCCCCTCTTTATCCTCCGTTCATGGGGTTTGGGGGAGTTGACCCCCTGATTCACACCCAAACAATCTTAAGCTCCTACCCTCCTACTGCCTCCTAACTGGGGAGCTGACCATCTGGACAACCAGAGCCAGCGAGATCCAGCCCTGGGGCTCTTGCACAAGTGCCTGGGAAAGAGAATTTCTTTCCTTTCAGGTGTTGGCGTAAGATTTTAAGATAGAAGATAGAAGCGTGCCTGTTTAGGAATTGCAAAGGGTCAGGCTTCTTGGGAATAAAGTTAATTTAGAGGAATGCAGAACTGAGACATGGAAAGAAAGAAAAATCAGAAATCATTGGAAAACCTAGACCTACCCCCATATTGGTGGGGTTCAGGCAGCCTGAAGATCGACCACCCTTGGAATCTTCATTTCGGTGTACCAGTGAATCTTCATTTTTGCTAGATGCTTGAAGATGAATTTCTGTCAGACCAGAATGAATTCTTAGGACTGAGGTAGAGCAGGGGAATTGGGTTGGGGCAGCAAGAGTCCACTTCCCTTTTTGTTCTCCTTGCTGCCCATACTCTGAAGGATGTAAATCTTTATCCCTGAGAAGACCTCTAAATTTGTTTCCTTGAATAAGCTGACCCAGTAGGATCCATGGGAGGCTGTTGGGGGAGTAGGGGGGTTCTGGCCCTAGGTACCCCAGTATCTGTATGTAGAGAATTGCAGATTGGTTTTAACTTGGATCCCATTGGTTCCACTTGGTGCTGATCAATGTTTAACATGCAAACAAAACAGCCTTGCGCTGTAAGGTTCACCCATTTCTACTATGTAAATATTTCCACCATGGCCAATGGCAAGCTACCATCATGAAGTCACTGAATGCAGGCGTGGGGGGATATGCAAGGAGCCCACCATTAAATAGGATTCTCACCAGACAGTCTTAACAGTTGTCGATAACCTTAAGACCATAAGCAATAATAAAATGCAACAAATAATTAAGAAGTCAAAAGTTTTGATTTTTTAATGAGATTTGTTTTTAATATACTTCATCTCCTTGTAAGTTTCTGTAATTTAATTTTTAATAATATCAGTGTAGAATGAGTGGCTTGGGAAATTTCCTAAAATGTTTACAGTCGGCTCTTGTGAGCTGGTATGAACTGGTTCCAATACACCACTGGGGTCAACTGGATCCCAGAAGAAAGGACTGGGTTCAAGAGCTGTGTATGTTTGTGAGTTCTAGTTTAAACAAAAGCAAAAGGACCTGGAAATGATCTTAAAAGCTTGGTTTTGGTGAAGGCCTGTGCCAGGCTGAAGCTTGTAATGAAACTGAAGGTGTAATTAACTAGCTGGATAGAATTTGGGACCTAGAGATGTCCATGCAGTGAGGCTAAGTAGGGCTCTGTTGAAAGGAGACCCTAAGAGAGCCATTCAGGATAGGGCTTGGTTAGAGGGGTGGGGGGATCCTGAGGAAGGAGGCCTGCCTGCACCTCCTGTTTCAATTTTTTGAACACCCAGAAGACTTTGGACTTTCGTCAGTTGCAATTTGTGAATTGCACCTCCCCACCTCCTGGAACACATCCTTCTACTTTGGACTGGAACTGAGATAATGTAGCATCTGGTTGCTGAATAGCCGATCATGCGTGGAGAGTTAGTTTAACTCTGTCAGTGCCAATGATAATCCTTTGAAAATAAACCGTGTCATTCCGTGGTTTTGCCTTTATAAACCTGTACTCCCTGCTTGTAATCTGGAGCACGCTTTTGATTCTGGTAAACTGGGTCCCTCCCGGATTTCAATCCCGAAGACCCCAAATAAATGCTTTGCTTCTTTTGCAGCCTCTTCTTCTTGGCCAGCACCTCTTAACTTGGCACGGTCTGCTGGTACTGTTCCAGAGGAGGGCCATGGGGCTCTGAAATAGATGCATGGGGCCCTGAAATAGGGCAGGGGGTAGGGGCAGGGGTGGTGGGAGTGTTGCACCAGGCAGAGATCCAGGCAGGAAATAGATGGTATGCCCAGATGAACATTAAGGTGAGGAGTGTTTGCGGGAGAAGCACCTCCCAGAGGTGTGGCCAGGTACTGGGAAAGGGCAGGGATACCATCAGACTCCAGGTCTGACATCTCAGGGCTTCATGACTCTGGGGCTGAAAGTGCGAGCATTGGGCATGAGATCAGTTACTGGAGATGGAGGAGTTGCACGTCTGCTAGGAAATGGGACCTTTGCCTGCAGGTCTGCAAGGAGGGACCCAGGGAACAAACAGCCTCACTGTTGGCCTCACTCTCCTCCTTTCTTCGGCTGTTCTATCTCAGCTCCCCCCATTGGCTGGACTCACTGACAAGCTGGAGGGCAAGGAAGCTGGCCCTTTCAACCTCTCGAGGAGCCTAGAGAAAGGTGGAAGGGTCTGAGGGGTTGTTCCAAAGGCACAGGTCTTGATCTAGGGTGTCTCGCTGAGGTGTGGACACACTTTGTTTTGGGTCTAGAGAAAGGGCTAAGGAACCTGACTTTTGGAACTGCCTTGGGCCACCTTCATCCCAGAGTCATGAAGGGTCTGGTTACCTCCCCTGTTAGGGGCAGAGGGCTATTTCTGAAAGTGTATTGCCTTCTTCCCTGCCAGAAGGTGTAATTTACTAGCTGGATAGAATTTGGGACCTAGAGACGTCCATGCAGTGAGGCTAGGTAGGGTTATGTTGAAAGGAGAGCCATTGCTCTCATCCTGGCAGAGGTTCCTGGGATGAGGAGAAGGGGTCTGGGGAACCGGCCCTTGGCGGTGATCCCCGCTTCTGCTAGGTCCCTTCATTCTCTCTGCCTGTCTGGTCCTATACTCCATCTGGAGATTCTACAGGGTCCTTTTCTATGAACACTCAGTTGGGGGAGCCCTGGCCCCTGAGAGCCAGGAGACTCCGGGTGTGTGGCTCAGACCCTGTACAACTTGGGATGACAAAACCCTATCACGAATTAGAATTTTCTCATTTGCAAAACCAGGAGGTCTGGACAGGATCGTCATGATTCCCAAGGACACCTCCGAGATTCTCTGATGATCCCTTCTGGAGACTTCAGTAGGAGTGCACTCTCAAGGTTATTTGCATAACGAAGGGCATATCCTTCCACAGCCAGGAGGTGGCAGCAAAATTTCTGTTTTGAAGGGGCAGAGGTAGGTTCTGCTCTCCAAAGCCAGGAGCCCCATGTCCCGGGTTGGTGGCTGGGGTTCACTACTGAACAATAATTTAATGGTGGTAGCAGCCATAGCATTCTCTCTGCCATCATTGCTAGTGAGACCATAGCAATGCTACCTTCAATTTGGGCAGTACTGCACTGTTGAGGAAACCTTTTGCACAGTAGTACCCAGAAATTTTTCAACAACCCCATTCCACAGGTAAGCAGTGCCCAGACTTCCAACCCCATGTTGAAGCTCAGAGACATCACATGACCTGTCCAAGGACCTCTAGAAAATCTCACATGCCAAGACGGGAACGCACGTGTTGGTCTCATGCACGCTCTACCTCGCCGCGTGGGAGATCCAAGTCAAGGCAATTTCTTCCACCTTCTTGGTTTTCCCAGAGTTAGAGAGGCCCAATCAACCCTGAGGGGCTAGAGGGGGGCTGATCAAAGAACCTGAGGGTCCAGCTGTCGACTGGAATTTGACGTGCAGATGCTGGAAAATAAAACTCAACTCTTTACTCCTTTCTCTTCTTCCGGTCTTCAGAAAATTAAAAATGTCTCATCAGGACATATTTGGTGTCTAGGTATGGAAGGGTCTCGATTATTCATTCATCCTTTCAGTCTATGATCAGGATTCTGATGATTGTCATGCACTAGGAAGGATAGAGGAAAGTTCTTTCTTTCTAACTCAGAGATCCGGGGGCCCAGAGCTGGAATGCAGGCAGCTGAGTAAGTGCAGAGATGTCTGGGGATAGGTTCATTTTAGGGAGCCCTGGGTGAACTGGGCAGTGTTTGAGGGGATGGGATCCTGAACTCCTTTTGTCGGGATGTCAGAGAGGAATGGACTTCCATAGTAATTTCTTTTGATGACTACCAACCATGTAACATGTTAACTCCTCAAACCAGAAGAAGCCCGAAGGAGAGACAGCTACACCCAACTATTGTACACCAGGACCCCTGTGTTACCCTCCACCCTTGCCCCGAGGCCATGTCTTGCCCCTCTCCACCATGATGACAGATTCCCTGAGAAGCAGTCAGGGCTTATAGTCATGAAGCCACTTGCCCCAAATCACAAACTAGTTAGTGGTGGGGTGGGTCTGGCAGGTTGGAACCAGGGCTCTTAACATTCCATCATATGACTGCGCAAAGGCAAAACCCACCATGTGAGATTATGTGCTGTAGGGAGGGTCTGAAGAGCTGCAATCTCATCTTCTCAGCCATGGACAAGCCATAGGCTATCTACAACACTGCTAGAAAATGAGAGATTGATATCAGCCTGATCTACTGATGGGTTTGTTGTGTGGTTTGAATGGAAGGGAGAAAAAGGATCATATGAACCCTCAACACATACACAAGTGTTCTGTGTGTTTGAAACTATTGGGAGGGCAGGACTGGGGCTGATACCTGGGGACCTTGAGAATGAGCTCAGTTACCTTGTCTGCAAAATTGAGGACATTGAAGACATCTTTTTAAAAAGACTTCTCCAGTCCTAAAGCTTAGCACCGATGATGATGGTGGTGGTGGTGGTGATGATGGTGATGATGCTGCTGATGGTGGTGATGGTGATGGTGATGATGGTGATGATGGTGATGGCGATGATGATGATGATGGTGGTGATGGTGATGGTGATGATGGTGATGATGCTGGTGATGATGATGGTGATGGTGATGATGCTGGTGATGATGATGGTGATGGTGATGATGCTGATGATGGTGATGATGATGGTGATGGTGGTGATGGTGATGGTGGTGATGGTGATGATGGTGATGATGGTGATGATGGTGATGATGATAGTGATGATGATGGTGATGACGGTAATGGTGATGATGATAGTAATGATGGTGATGGTGATGATGATGGCGATGATGATGGTGATGGTGATGACGGTGATGGTAATGTCAGACATATGAGGTCACCTGACCTCAGAATTATTTCCTGCCACCATCACTGCTGTGATCTGCCTTCAGCTTCCAACTCCACTGTGTTGAAAGCATGTGGGGTGGGCTGGTGAGGAGATGGAAAGGAGGATCAGATCTGGAAAGTAAAAGGGAAGGGATGATCCAAGATGTTAGAGGACAGTGCCCCTATCTTGGTGCCTGGTGGAAAGTAAGCCAGTTTTGGTTTTATTGAGATATAATTCATATACTATACAGTTCAATGACTTTCATTATATTCACAGCTATCTATCCATCCCATAGTTGATTTTAGAACATTTCATTACCCCCAAAATAAACTCTATACCTCTTGTCACCACCCCAAACCCTCACCCGTCCCAGTGAAGCTATGATTTTTATTATCTCCACCTTACAGAATAAGGAAAATGGGGCTCAGCGGGAAGACTGACTTGCCCAAGGCCTCGTACTTGGTATGTGACGGTTCTGGAATTCCATCCAAGTTTGCCAGAACCCAAGCTTATGCCCCCAGACAGTATGAGCATTGAGGCAAGTCATGTTCAGAGAACGTGTGGCCAACCCAAGGCTAACCTAACACCAAGAATTTACAGCTATGAAGTGATCAGGCTGAGGCTCAAGTTTCATCTTAGCTCCTAACCCTGTCCTTATCCCATTCAGCTACATCCTTATCCCTTCCATGTAAGCAAATCAACACAACCTGATTAAGATTCAGGAGTGAGGCCCCAAACCAACAGGGGCTTCTCTCTTGGCACCTGGGCCAGCTTCAGCCTGGACTCTGGAAGTGAACGGCCCACCTGCTCCCTTCACATTTTGGTTCTGGGCACTGTGGGAAGGATCCGTGCAGGTGGAGTGGAGTGAACACAGCCAGAAGGAGAAGGCAGGCAAGCCCCTACCCAGTATTTCCCAGGAATGAATGACCAGGGTACACCTCCTCCCTGCCCAGATGTCATGGGGAGCAGCAGATATACACCACAGCCCCTAAGAAGGACAGGATGGAAGAGCAGAATTTCTCAGTGGAAAGCACTGCCTGGGAGTCTAGGACCCTGGGTGTCTCATCTCCACACTGCTTCGGGTGACCACATGCAGAGGGCTTGATCTACTCGGGCCCAGTTTCCCTGTCTGAAAGTTGAGAGAGAAACTGAGGAAGTGAACTGAAATAACTCCGTGTTCCAAGGAGGAAAAGGTGCTCTAGTTATCTGAAAGGGGCTTTACTTGAGTACTGGTGATTTCCTTGGCAGTGGGTTGACTCTCCAACTTTCCTGCTTGGAACCACAGGGCCTTTCCATCCCTTATTTCTTTATATGTACAGCAGGTCGGACAAGCCTCTTAAAGCACCCTAAGCAAGTGGGATGGGCCGTGATTATGGACACGCAGAGCCAGAGAGACAAGGAACGAGACTTTATTTCTCACGACATCGTCCCTCCCCTCTCCCGTCGTGTCGCACAGCAGTGGGCATAAGGAAGCTCTCATTCTTCCAGCTTCTGTGGGAGAAAAACAATCAGGAAATGAGTCAAACTCCAAAGTAAAAGCTGAGTACTGCCTTCATGTGGGGAAGCTGGAAAGGCAGGAACTTCCAGAAAAATATTGAAGAATGGCATTGTTTCCCCTTGCACATCATTAAAAAAAAAAAAAAAAAGCTGTGGGGTCCCTGGGGAGGGACGAGTCCCCTGAAAAGCAGGGGCTTCCTGGGCAGTGCCTCTTATGACAGGGAGGGACGTGGGTGATAGGCGTCTGGCCCTCTGTCCTCTCTGTTGCTCACTGCCCCATGATTCTGCAACCATCAGGGGCCCGGCTTAACGGGTGGCCTCCGTGAGTGCATACGGCCAACAGTAGGGAAGAAGCACCAAGGGACACTCTCCATGATCTCCCTGGGTGCTCCCTTGGTTCCCTCAGGACATCTGGGGAAGACGTCTGCTCTCACCTGGGCTCCCACATCTCGGCTCTTGGCCCGCAGCTTGTTGACCTGGGACTCGGCAATGTCCGCTCTCTCCTCCGCCTCCTCCAGCTCGTGCTGGACCCTCCGGCACTTGGACAGCTGCGTGTTGGCCTGCTCCTCCTGAATGGGAGAAGGAGGGTGAAAGGCTGAGGAAGTCCCTCACTCTGGCTCCGAGGTTCCTCGTCCCTGCAGGCTCTGGGGAACTGGGGAACCAGGCGGCCTTGGATCCTGGATTCCTTGAGGGAAGAGGAGGGAGAGCCTAGCTCTCCTGGTGTAAGGACAACACTTCCAGCCCCTGACCGTGTATGCTGTCTGGTCACCTTGAGGGTAGTGCTGCCATTCCTTGGACCCCTGCTGGTTCCCCCACATCCCTGTTCTGTGCTGGGACCCAACTCCTGAGTCTTCCCGAGGCACCTGGAGAGTCAGAGGCTAGTGGCCTAATCCCCCTTGTCCTGGCCTTCTCCTAGAATTGTCTGAATGTGGCCAGGCCACTGTCCACATCTACTGAGGGCAATCTGTAGGTTGGGCACCCTCTCTCCCAGGCAGTCTTGCTGTGACCATCCTCATCCAGTGAGCACAGATCGCCCTCTCCATTTAACCAGCTCAGATCTGCTTCCCTGTGTTGAAGGTGGAACAACCAGGCCCTGGCAGGGAAGGAAAATGCACAAGGAGAGAAGCCATCTGCTCAGTCATTTATCAACAGCACGGTCCCCCAAATTTTGTTCCTCAAAACACCAGTGCTGTGGGTTACTCTGCATATAAATAAAAAGGTTCCAAGTTCCACTCTGGTTTGGGGCAGGGTGGGGGGCGGAGACAAGCTGCATTCTGGAATGGTGTGTTCACTTTGAAGAGTGCGTTATACATCATCGACAAAATCAGAGAAATCCTTGAAAGCAACCAGTTCAACTTTGCTTAACGCAGAGTTTCCCAAATTATTTCTTTTCTGTGACAGAAAAAGTCTGCTCGCCCCTCCCCCTACCCAACCCAGCTTCCTGCTAGGAATATCCCTGGGATCTATTCAATCAAGGGCAGGTCAGGAAGGATGGATGGGAGGGAGGCAGTTTAGGGAGGCAGTTTAGGGATGGCTAGGAGGAGGAGACCGTGGGGATCAAGGACAGGGCCAAGGTGGGATGCTGTGAACCAGGTTAGGTGGGCATCTTAGGTCAGGTTCCCTGTGCAAGGAGGGCTGGTGAGGTAGGCTGAGCTGGCTGGGTCATCAGAGTGAGGTAGGTCTTCCAGGAGGGGGTAGAATGCACTGAGGAGGGGGTGGTGGATAAAGTAAGGGGGCTGGCCACCTGAGATGAGGCAGGAAGCACTGAGGAGGTACAGTTGGGAGGTGGGCAGCCTTATTTAACACTGACCAGGGGAAGGAAGTAGGCAGGTGTCCCTAACTTCATAGCCTGCAAATGAAAACCCAGGCCTTGGGCTGCATGACAAGACAGACTCCTGCTAAGGGCTGGGGGGTCCCTAGGCAAGTGCAGGCTTCCAGGGATCCCCCTACTCACGGCCTCCTCAGCCTGTCTCTTGTAAGCCTTCACTTTGGCCTGCAGCTTGTCCACCAGGTCCTGCAGCCTGAGGATGTTCTTGTGGTCCTCCTCGGCCTGCAAACATAGTGTCGTGCTACCACCACCACAGTTTATTCTGGGGTCAGAGCAACTGAGCTGAGGCTTTGGAGATGCCTACCTGATAGGTCAGCTCTTTGACTTTGCGTTCATATTTATGGGCCCCCTTCAGAGCCTCAGCCCCCTTCTTCTGCTCAGTATCCAGCTCGCTTTCCAACTCCCGCACCTGGATTTTTGGGGGAGAGAGCCCACGTCTGGGTCAGAGCAGCCAGGCTTCTCCTACGGACTCGTGGGTCATTTTTGGGGTGAACTCGGGGTCCCCCTAATTATAATTTGTAAAAATGTCTCCTCCTAGGGCTCAGAAACGAATTTGTGGTCTCAGGGCCACTGCTGTTGGTGCAGTGGCCTTGCACAAATGAGAACAAGATGCAGCCTTCAGTGCCCACAGCAGGCCTATCACACTGGGCTTGGCTGAGGACACCTCTTCTTCTGAGACCAGCAGTTGTTGAGGCCTGGGCTTCAGCCTCAACTTCCCTGCAGGTGAATCCTATGTGAGCATTCTGGGTTGCCTGATTCTTGGTCAAGTGTGGCTGCAGGGGGTCAGGGAGAGAGCCTGGGCCAGGAAGAGTCCAGGTGTGTTCAAGCCTTTGGGCCAGGTGACTGATTGAAAGCATGAGAGCAGCTGCCCCTGAGAGTGAGTTTCTTTGTGTTTAGGATGGAGACTAATTCCCACTCCACCATCCTCAAATGTGGGGGTCAAATTAGACAAACATGTGCAATGTGTTTTAAATGATAAAGTACTCCACCAGTGGTGTTCATTTCATAGCTTCTTCTAGCTTTCCTGAAGTCTTGAGGGGACAGTTCAGCCACCAGGGACACAGGTCACTAGCTGTGGCCCCAACACCACAGTCGAGAAAGAGACAAGCCATGAGGATGCTTGCCAGCCATGGGGAATCCCAGCAACCATAGACGTGGGCAGCTCTGGGCTTATGGACTCATCTCGGAATCTACCGATGGGACAGGTTAACTCGACACCTGTTCCAACCCACCCTCCCCCCGTCCACCTGCCAGCCCATGAGCCCTGGGAAGCTGTTTACCATGTTCTTTCAAAACGTCTGGGTTCCTGGCAATGCTCTTGTGGCCTCTCTGAGGTTTGATAAAGATAATGGGGCAGCTGGTCCTGGAGGCCAGTCGAGGTGCCTCCCATGTGATGACGGGGGGCCGGCTGGCCCAGGAATCAAAGAATCACAGAGGGACACATGGGCTCTAGTCCCTTCCTCTGAGGAGGGATCCCTGAGGACAGGCTGAAGTCATGCAATAGAGGATGATTGAGAAGAATTAAAAGTAAGCATTTAAAGAATTTGGGGAGAAGACCCTCTGACTTCCTTGGTGTTGACTTTTGTTGCTCATGTGCCTATAGCCTTGTTATTTTTAGCCAAAAAAAAATCGTTCACAATTCTGGTGTATGTGTGCTGATGACCAAATCCTTGGGGGGGCTGGCCTGAAGCCCGAGTGCACCTGGGGCGCCTCTCTGCTGAGAGAGCTCACCTCCTTCTCCTCTCTGCCCCTTACCCCCCTCCCCTCCCACTGCATTACTTCCTCCCTC
>PITA01012297.1:0-62686 GCA_004023965.1 Spilogale gracilis
CCCAGCCTCCATTTGAGTATATCCATGGTCTGGGAGCCCATGATCACTGATAACCATTTATCACAAAGTTCCTTTCTTAATCAGGCCTGATTCCCAGGTTTTAGATCTGCCTTTTGAATGGACACAGAAAAAGTGAACATTCTCCACTGTGTGACCAGTCAACCTCTCGGTCCACCCATCAGCTTTCACACACTGGAGATGATCATTCCCCACTTCGGCCCTGGCCTCTGCATTCCCAATTTCTCTAGTGACCTGCTCTTCAGACACATTCTAATTTGTCCATGGCACCCTCAAAATGTGGCAGTCAGAGCTGAACAAGCATTCAAGATGTAGCCCAATCAGGAGAGAAAAAAACAGAAGCAGTTTTATAATTATTTCACTATCACTACTAACCAGTACCTCCAGAAATCCATCTAGGCAGAGGTTCTTTGTCTTTTTCTCCCCATACAGATGAGACATTTGAGGACGTGAGAGGTGAAGTGGGCTGGTGGGACAAGGGAACACTGCTGGAATTTGGCAGGACTGGGATTCTTTCATCATAGGCCATTCTGCAATCCTGAGAAAAGAGTTCTAGGCTTTCTTCCCCTTTGCCTCTTTGAATTCTACTTTCTTGTCCTTTATTTTAGCCATGTTATCTGGGATCACAGCTCCATGGCTCTCGCAGAGTCCAGATGGCCTTCGTGGTGGTGGCATGCCTCTCTCCCTTCTCTGAGAATCGCAGCCATTGTAAGACCATCTCTGAACACTCTTTTAAATGTTTAAGTCAGTCCCCAACCTCCATGCTGAAGAGTCCTCCATTATGGCACCCTATTTCTTTCATAACATTTATCAGAATTTGTCACAGCATCTGCATCTTTGTTCCCATCTTTTCCTGCTTTACTGTATCTCACCCCAGGAGGCTCTAAAGTTCTGTGAGGTCAGGGCCTATCTTCACAGTATCCTTAGCGTCCAGCACAGGACCTGGCGCACAGTAATGATTTTCAGTGAATGAATGGATGAATAAATGGCAGCTGAGAATGCAGTTAAGAATCTAATATCAGACAGAACTGGGCTTGCCCCAAAGCTCTACCATCATGACCTGCATATTCCTGGGCAAATGATTTCATTCCTCATGACCTGACGCCTCACTGGTAAATGGAGACAGTGATGCCTACCTCCCAGGGCTGACACGCTGCTCAGTGAACTGATATGGAGGGTGTGAAAGGCTAGAGCATGCCTCCTGGTACACAGTGAGTACTCAGTAAGTCACAGTGACTGCAGTGGCGGCTGCTGCTTGAACCCTACCACCTCCCACACAGAGGCTGGCCAAGGGAGGATGACAATTAAGTATAATGGCAAAAGGTACATCAATTGTTTTATCTGGCTCAGTTTTTTTTTAATTATGGTTTAAAAAATAGCATAAAATTTACCATCTTAACCATTTTTAAGTGTACATACAGCAGTGTCAACTATATTACACTGCTGTGTGACAGATCTCCAGAATTCATCTTGCAAAATCGAAACTCTATAACCACCAAACAACTTCCTTACCCCCCTCCCCCAGCCCCTGGCAACCACCATTCTACTTTCTGTTTCCAAGAGTCTGACTACTTTAATATTTCCCATAAGTAGAACTATGCAGTATTTGTGTTCTGTGACCAGCTTATTCTACTTATAATAATGTCCTCAAGGTTTATCATCTGTGTTGTACCATGTGACAGGATGTCCTTCCTTTTTAGGGCTGAACAATATTCCACTGTATGTAGAGACCACATTTTCTGTATCCACTCCTCTGTCGATGGGATACTCAGGTGGCTTCTACCTCTTGGTTGTTGTGAATAATGCCTCGATGAACATGGGTGTGCAAATATCTCTTTGAGACCCCGCTTTCAATCTTCGTGGATATATAGATCTTTTTTTTTTTAAGCTCTCCACACTCCAAAGATGCCAGCAGCAGTCACATCTGCCTTCCCCCAGCAGCTTTTGTCATCAAATTATCTTCTGCTCAAGCTTGTCCCCTAGTCCTTTCTGATGTCCACCAGATTCACCTATTTTTAAGTGAGTTTGATTGGTCAAACTTCAAATTGATTTCCTTGTCAAAAAGGGAGGGAAGCTAAGTAAACTTTTCTTTCACCCTCTCTGTTGGAAAATCTCCAGGGCCCTTGTCCAGAGTAGGGCAGTCCCCCAAGGCCTGAGCAGAGCAGAGCAGCAGGAGCCTGGGACCCAGCCCCTGAAATGGGATGGGGCTGTGGTGCTGCCTCAGTTGGCCCAGGACAGTTTTAGTATGTTCACTTTATGAGTAATGATTTGAATGTAGTATTTCATCAGGAAGTTACCAGTTTCCCCTGACATGTAAGATTAAATAACATTCACTAGGTTTACCAGTCTTGGGACCTACAACCAGAGTAGTTCCATATATATCCACCTCCAATCTTACAATGCCCAACCAAAAGAACCAACTGGATTTGATCAACAAGTTCTATATTTTCCTGGAACTCCTCAGGGTCACAGTCACTTTCAAGTTATTGTCCTGAGGGGCAGCAGAAAACAGGTGTTGAGAGTCAAGATGGAAGACACATTCAGGGCCTTCTGTGGGCTCTTGAGAAACCTTAGGGTGCTGAGGTCACACAGGGGTAAGGAAGAGAGATAGGTCTCAACACTTGAGTCTTCTCTAGTCTATAAAGCAGTAAAGCCAATGACATCGTGAAAATAAGAGTGACTGTGAAAATATAAAACTCCAACAATTATTCACAACTATTGTCAAATCAGGAATAACATACACACATCTCCCTATTCCCATCTCAACCCTCTTCCTGTGGTATATGAGCACACACAGAGGCACACTCAGCACTAACACACTCAGGAGAGTAGTGTAGGGACATGTAACTTCTGATACAAACTAGTAAGCACATTTATGTTCTTTCCATGAGATTTCCAGAGCCTAAATCACAAGTTTCTAGGAACTTCTCTTGGTGACATATATGAGAACTGATGTGACATGCCTACATCATAAATTTGGTAAAAGCGATATTGGTTTATCCACTTTTTAAGGGCTACTTTAATATTACACATTGGTTTGGTGGTGGTGGTGTTTCTATGACAATTTTGGACAATAAAATTTCGTCTGACTTTACTTAAAATGCCACTGAACTCTTATAAGATTAGAGATCATCCCTTTAATTGGCCCTCTCCCATCCTCCCTCCTCCCACACAGAGCCAGCCTCCACCATCCCACTTATTCCACTTCCTTGCTCAGCCTTTGGCACACTGCAGGCTCCATTCTCTCCTCCCATTCTGCCCAAACTATTTGCACCAGGGTCATCAAGTCAAGTGGCTCTTTCCAACTTCTCAGCCAGTCTCAAAGTCATTCAGGACCCAAAGGAGTTTTTAAGACCCATGCCTCTATAAGCCCTTCACAAGGCAACAAACCCCCTGCCCAGGAACTTGCAATCTCCTGGGCCCAAGTGACATCCAAATCACCCCTGTCAGCTCTAGACTATCTGCCAAGCTCCAAATCCATCACTTCCAACTGTCATTCGTCCCTGTAGGTCTTTATTTTTATTTATTTATTTTAAGTAGGCTCCACGTCCAGCATGGAGCACAACACAGGGCTTAAATTCATAATCCTGAGATCAAGGCCTGAACTGAAATCAAGAGTCAGGAGGCTCAACTGACTGAACCACCCACGAGTCTCGGTCCCTCTAGGTCTTTAAACACTATACACTTAGTCTCTGCCTCCCCTTACCTTGGTATTCATCCCCTCAAAAGAAACAAAACAAAACAAGCAAAAAAAAAAAATCACCCTAGATCTTCACCTTCTTACCATCCGTCCAGATTTCCAGGTAAGAGATGTGATCTCTAAATCACTCCTGCATCCTTTTACAGCCCTCTCCCATCTTCCCCTTATCTGGGTGCCGTCAAATCCTATAAATCTGGGAAGGTCAAATCAGACCTCTTGTCTACATCCTTGCAAGACACTGCTTAAGGGCTTAAGCTCTTGAGCCAGACCGACCTGGTTTACATCCTGATTCTGCTACCTATGAGTTTCAGTAACCTAAGCAAGGTGTTTTGTCTTCTGTGCTTCCATTTTCTGTTATTGGAAGCGACAGCCTCAATCTCTCAGAGCTGCTGCAGGAATAAAGACAGAGGTGTAAGGGGTGCAAAGTTATGCCTGACACCCAGAGAGCACCAGAACCAGGGGCTACTGGCCATCATCCTTGTGTCCTTTACTGTAATTCAGTTTCCTGTCTGCACTGGCTGGGAGTCCAAAACAACCTTTCAAGCTTCCAGCCCTTAGCTGTCTTTCCCCTTCTGTCCAACACCCTTAAGAACACGTCTGTTCAGGTCACTCCTTGGTTTAAAGAACGTCTGCTGGCTTCTTGCATCCAGTCAGAAGATTCTACACATATATGCTGTTTGATATCATAGTCAGTAGCCACATGTAGCTATTCAGCACATCACAGCTGTGGCTTGTACAAACTGAGATGTATTGTAGTTGTGATACACACTGGATTTGAAGACTTAGTAAGAAAGGGGATGTAAAATTTCTCATTAATAATTTTTTAAATATAACAGAGCTCTTTATTTAAAGCACTGACAGAACTAATTTAAAGCAGCTGATCTAGTATCTTTTAAATCACCTTTAAACTACCTTTTTGAATCAATATAGTTTTGGGTAGCTTCTTACTTTTCTTAGTCCCTTTATTCATGGCTCTTTTCTTCATCTCTTTTCCCATTTAAAATGTTCATAGATAGTCTCAGAAGTAATTACATCTTTTTTGGGAAGGTATTTAAATATTTTAAAAATATTGTAAATACACATCATGTGAAATTTACCATCTTAGTAATTTTTAAGTGTAGAGTGGCATTAATTACATTCTCATCGTGATGCAACCATCACCACCACCCACCTCCAGAACTCTTCATCTTACAAAACAGAAATTCTGTTTCCATTAAAGACTAACTCCTCATTCCCCCCCCCCCCACAAGCCACCATCCTGCCATCTCTATGAATCTGACTACTGCAGGTACCTCATATAAGTGGAATCACAAAGTATCTGTCTTTTTGTTACTGGCTTATTTTACTTAGCATAATGTCTTCAAGGTTCATCCATCTGTCAGAATTCCTTTGTAAGACTGAATAATATTCCCCTGTGTATATATTTATCCATTTTATTTATCCATTCATCCATCCATGGACATTTGAGTTGCTTCCATCTTCTGACTATTGTGATTAATGCTGCTATGAACATGGGTATACAAATAGCTCTTTGAGTCAATTGCTTTCAATTCTTTGGGGCATATACCCAGAAGTGGAATTAGTGGGTCATATGGTAATTCTACGTTCAACTTTTTGAATAACTACCATATTGTTTTCCGCAGCAGCTGCTTTAAAACACACACACACACACACACACACACACACACACACACACACACACCCAGTAGGCATCCTAATGGATATAAAGTAGTATCTTGGGTCTTTGATTTGCATTTCTCCAATGATTAATGATACTAGGCATCTTCTCATGTGCTTTTCAGCCATGTATATAACTTCTTTGGAGAAATGTTTTCAAGTTCTTTGTCCATTCTTTTTTTTTCTTTTTTAAAGATTTTATTTATTTATTTGACAGAGAGAAACAAAGCTACAGAGGGAACACAAGCAGGGGGAGTGAGAGAGGGAGAAGCAGGCTTCCCACCCAGCAGGGAGCCCGATGTGGGGCTCGATCCTGGGTCTCCAGGATCATGATCTGAGCCGAAGGCAGTCGCTTAACCAACTGAGCCACCCAGGCGCCCCCCTTTGTCCATTCTTAAACATGTTTTGTTTTGTTTTTGCTGAGTTGTAGGAGTTCTTTCTATATTCTGGATATTAATCCCTTTTTAGGGGTTATAATTCACAAATATCTTCTTCCACTCCATGGGTTGACTTCCACTCTGTTGAATGGGACCTCTGGAGCAGAGAAGTGCTTCATTTTGAGGTAGTACAACTTACCTATTTTTTCTTTTATTGCTTGTGCTTTTGGTAACATATCCAAAAAATCACTGCCAAATCCATGTCATAAAGTTTTTCCTCTAAGATTTTTATAGTTTCAGCTCTTACATTTAGGCATCTGATTCATTTTAAATTAATTTTTGTATATGCTGTAAGGTAAGGGTCTACCATCATTCTTTTACATGTGGATATTCAATCTTCTCAGCACCGTCTGTTGACAATACTGTCCCTTTTCCTATTAAATGGTCTTGGCACTCTTGTCAAAAATCATTTGCCTGTATGTGTGAGGGTTTACTTCTGGGCTTTCTATTCTATTCCATTGGTCTATACGTCACCATCAAGAACTGTTAATATTAAGTACATGTTGAAACAGTATTTTGGATATACTGGGTACAATACAACCTTAAAATTAATTTCTATCTCTTTTTAACTCTTCCAATGTGGTTCCCAAAATGTTTTAAATCACACACATGGCTTGCACTATATTTCTACTAGACAGTGCTGCTCTCAATGCTCTGAACTTGGGCCAACAGGCAATGTGGAGGGCAACAGGTGATACCGTGGGATTAAATGATAGTCTGCAAGCTCCCTTCCTTTCGTGTTTATCATTATAGGGCTTAGGGAGCAGGAAAGTAGTGTAGTTGAGAATTGAGTTTTTTTTTTAATCAGGCAAGCTCAAGTTTCAACCTTCAAGACCTGCCAGTCTGTCTAATACAGCAGCCACTAGCTACATATGCCTATTAAGTACATGAAATGTGACTAGTGCAAATTAAGATGCACTATTAAGTGTCAAATTCAGACTAGATTTCAAAGACTTAGTACCAAAAAAAAAGTGATGTGAAGTACCTCATTAGTAACCTTTATATTAATTACATGTTGAACCACTAATATTTTTTTTAAAGATTTTATTTGAGAGAGAGAGCAAGCAAGCATAAGTTGGGGGGTTGGGGCAGAGGGAGGTGTGAAGCAGTCTCCCTTCTGAGCAGGGACCCCAACACAGGGCTCGATCCTAGGACCCTGAGATCACCACCAGAGCTTAAAGCAGATGCTTAATCAAGTGAGCCACCCAGGTACCCCAAACTATTAATATATTTTTTTAAAACTGAGTTAAATATGTTAAAATTAATTTGGCTTTTTTATTTTTTAATTTTTTAAAAATATCTGAGAAAGTTCAGGCATGTACAAGTGCACACAAGTGGAGTGGGGGGAGCACAGGGAGAGGGAAAAGCAGAGCAGACTCCCTGCTGAGTGCACAGTCCCATGCGGGGCTTGATCTCATGACCCTGACATCATGACCTGAGATGAAATCAAGAGTTGGACATTTAACCAACTAGGCCACCTGGGCCCCTATTTTTTATTTTTAAAATATTTTTTTAGAGAGAAGCTTTAGTTGCACAGCAAGATTCAGCAGATTTTCCAAATCACTCCTACTCTCACGCATGCATAGCCTCTCCCATTATCACCATCTCCCACCAATGTGGTACATTTCACACATCACAGTCCAGAGTCCAGAGTGCACATTACAATTCATCCTTGACACCAGACATTCTATGGGGTTGGACACATTTATAGTGGCATGTACCTACCATTATAGCATCACAGAGAATCATTTTATCGTCTTAAAGACCTCTCTGTGCTCCACCTACTTATCTTTCCCTCCCCTTAACCACTGGCAACCACTAACCTTTTTATTGTCTCTATAGTTTTGCCTTCTTCAGAATACTGTATAGTTGGAATCAGATAGTATTAGCCTTTTTAGAATGGCTTTCACTTAGTAATATGCATTTAAGATTCCTCCGTGTCTTTTCAAGGCTTGATAGATAGCTAATTTCTTATTTTTATTGTTTAATTTTTAAAAAGATTTTATTTATTTGTCAGAGGGAGCACACATGCATAAGCAGGAGGAGCAGCAGGCAGAGGGATAAGTAGTCTCCGTGCTGAGCAAGGAGCCAAATGCAGGACTCAATCCTAGGACTCTGGGATCATGACCTGAGCCAAAGGCAAATGCTTAACTGACTGAGCCACTCAGGCATCTCTTACTTTTATTTTTAAAATGTTGCTCCTAGAAGTTTAAAATGACATCTGCAGCTCACACTATATTTCCATTGGATATTTGTTGGCTTGGTATGGGCAGTTTTTCATTTTGGCATCTGCCTGCCTCTGCAGCTGCCCAGGTTCATGCCTGGCTACCCTTAGGTTCACTGCACCGTGACACTCCAGCCTCCTTGTCTTCCCATATACTAGTCTCCTGCCTTGAGCCTTATCCCTAAAGACTAATGCATGCTCAGACCCATTTCAAATAGGACACCTTCAGTAAAGCTTTTCTAAATTTCTACTGCACTTAAGTCACCTTTAAAGAACTTTTTACTTTATATTCTCTTCACTAGCTAAAACTTGTGTTTTAGGTTAAATCAGCACCTTAATAATATTTATAAAGTGTGTCACAATTAAGAGGTAGTAAACCAGCCCCAGAATGGCTAACAGAACCTGAATGGCTTAGAAATGTGGGGACTAGCTACAGAAACTGGAGGGTTAAAACCACCACATTCTGTATCCATTAGCTGGCAGCCCAGATCCCACCAGAACAGAGGCACTGAACTGAGCCTTTGATGTCATTTCCACAGAAAGCCACCAAAATGATTAAAGGGTTAGAAAATGAGATTTATGGGGAATGGCCACAGGAACAGAGACAATGCTGCCTATACAAGAGAAAAGGCCAGAGGGTGACTTAAAAGCCATCTTCAATCATTGTTATTACACAGATGACGGTGACCAGATGGTCTCCATTTCCATCAAAAAAAAAAAAAAAAAGAACACTGAAGATGGACTTAAGCTGCAGCATAAGAAAAGTTGTCTAGTTTTAAAGCAGGAACCCTAATAGCTAAGAACTAGCAGTATATAGCAAAGCCGACCCAGAATGTCTGTGGTATGGCTATTTCCAACCATAGGCGTTTTGTTTTTTTGTTTGTTTGTTTGTTTTTTAAAGATTTTATTTATTTGACAGAGAGAAACACAGCCAGGGAGGGAACACAAGCAGAGGGAGTGAGAGAAGGAGAAGCAGGCTTCCTGCCGAGCAGGGAGCCCGATGTGGGACTCGATGTGGGACTCGATCCTGGGTCTCCGGGCTCATGACCTGAGCCAAAGGCAGTCGCTTAACCAACTGAGCCACCCAGGCGCCCCAACCATAGGCGTTTAATTATGCTAAGAAAGTGGCAAATGGTTGGGGCATGTTGAAGCCTTCACCAATCTTTGGTTGAGGGCAAATCCTTAGCTGGTTAATCTTCAAACATATGATCTTAGGACTGAAAACAAAAGTCATGAAACTGAAACACAGCACCCTCTGGTGTACATAACTATCTTTCAGTCAAGGAGGATTCTTGCATACAACAGTATTTCTCAAAACATAAGGTCCAAACCAGGAAAAGAGCCAAGAGAAGCTGATACCAGGCTAGAGCTCATGTTCATTTCATTGCTACCTCCATATTTCCTCCAGCACCTACTATGGCACTTTCCCCTTGGGAACCAAGAAGGCTCTGACACAAGTAGCCTCAACTTCTATGAACATTAATCATGGCTATCTCCCTAATCAACATTTGAACTAATTCAGACTTGGATACATCAGCTGGCACATAAGCATTTCATTATGAGGCATGGCAATGCTTTCTACCAGATCATGTGACTCTTGCCCTGCACTCAAGAGAACATTAAATAAAGAAGTTAGGGAACGTTCTTCCAACATGCGACCCTGAGCTGTCACAGTGTACAAGGCCCTTCCTTACCAATCTCTCTTTGTCTCATGAATGTCAACAGGCCACTTTTTCATCCTCCTAGGCTATATGCTCCCAGACTTTCTGCATATCCCTTCCCTTATTTTTAAGTATAAAAGATATTGTACAAGCTCAAAAAGTCTAGAAATTAGTCAAGAGTATTTTGAGGTCCTCTTCATAGCTTCAGTCCTCTTGGTGCTGGGTAGGAGCTTCATTTACATGACATGCACATGTCACTCATGTGACTCATTTCTGTGAAGCAGCTGGTATATCCTAAATGAAGAAAACATAGGCCTTGTGTCCAAGATTCACAGCCTAGTGGGGGAGACAGAGAGATACAGGTGTAAAGCTGAACCTCAAAGCTGTAAGTGCTAACGGAGGTCAGGAGAAAGGCAGTGGAAACACCAGAGAACTATCTGAGTGTTCCTCAGGACATCGGAGTAGAACTTACACCCTGTGGGAGCAGGTCTTAAAGGATGAGAAGACATCTCCCAGGAAAGTCACCACTGGGCAGACAGAGCCACGTAACATGCTTTCCCTCTTATCTCAAAAGGCTCCTTGGGGAGACATGAGAAATGTGCCTGAACAAGTTGACCTCTACACAGTATACAAAGCACATACCTAAGCAGCAACAAACAAACAAACAAAAACGATGCAGACTGGGAACTGGCCTGATGGAGATGGGGATGTGCGTGGGCCTGAGTGGAGAGGACTGGGAGGCAAGGGGCCTGCCTGGCTGGGAAGCTCCTGTCCAAAAAGCCAGCAGCCTTGCTTGTGCCCATCTCTCTTGCAGCACTGGCAGCAATGCGCTGTAACCACGGAGCCAGGGCCTCCCTCCCCCCATGGGACTGTGGGCTGAGGCAAGTGCTGTATCTTATCACTGTGCCTCCATCGCTCAGCACAGAAGGGGCTGAAGCCAAATCTGATGAGTCAACTAATTCATCCACACGCATGATTAGGAAGTAAAGAGCAGAGCCCAGGACCTATAATCCCAAGTAACTTCTGCTATCAAGTTCACCTTGTTCTGCTCTTCCTCATAAGCTACCATCCTCACCTGGTTCATGTTTTCCTATCCTTTCATTTCACTCTCATAAAGCAACCCTTATCCTCCCAGTTAAGAGTGACCTATGTCAAACTGAAAAACAACCAGGCCAAAGAAGTACCAGAGAATTGGCTTCTTGAGCTCTCAAAAGAATGAGCGAGTACTGTCGCGAGGGAAAGGAGAAACTCAACCCCATTACAGTGTAAAAATAGGTCAGTGCTTGAATACAGCCCTTCGGGTTACTGGCAGCAAGCCCTTTTTGGTTCTGACTCCAGTGTCACAAGAAAGTGGCAGCACAGTCTTAGAATAAGGGCTCCACAGCCAGCTGGCGGTCTCAGCTGGCCTTCTAGAAGCAGCACACTGGGCCAGGCCAGAACTGGGGAGCTCAGCAAGCCTACATCACTGCCGACATGAAACACTAGACTTGGTAAGTTTTGTTTCATTTTGAACAAATTAGGATACAATTCAAGACTGTCCTTACGTTGAGTCTCTCTCCCTTGCATTCAGCTATGCTTTATTTAATAGGAGAGAAATGAACAGGGTTCAGCTAGCTCACTTACACTCATGCTAGGCCAACAGCAGCCTCTTTTCCATGAGAAAGTTATAGTTGTGAATATAGTTACGAATTATCTCAACAAATTCTGTGTGTGTATTTGTGTGAGCATGGATGGGAAGGGTGTCAAAATGGCTCTATGTCAAAAAACCAAAGTATATTGCTCAAAAAAAAAAAAAAGCTAAGAATTACTGGTCAAGAATCTGTGGCAAAACAAAGAAGGTATAAAGAAAAGCGCATTTGAGCAACGTAAAGAGTATATTTCATAATAGCATAATTTCATAATAACATTTATCAAATGCAAAGTTCCAGAGTGCTCTTCTGGGAGGGTGATTCTAAGACGTTCCAGAATGATTTGCTGATATTTTCTTCTATAAAAATAGCCCTGGCTCATATAGTATCCAGTGTATATTTGCCTTTTCAAAGAACTGCGAGATCTGAGATAAGGGCTTTTGCGCAGGACCAGCCGGCTCAGCAATGACGATATGTGCACAGCGGGCGTCTACTGAATGCACTGTTACAGCACTCAACCGGCAGTGGTTGCTTTATTAGCAAAAAAGGGGGGCACTATAATTATAAGCATTCCCATCCAAGACCCAATTTGTTGCACAAGATTGAACTTCAGTTCAGTTCCCTTGATACTAAAGCACTCCAGTACCCAGTATTTTCTTGCCTGTGAGTAGAGCAGACAAGTGCAGGGCCTGAAGAGCTGAGCTGAATCTTAATATAGACATCTAAATTAGATTAATTAGAATTTATATCTCCACTATTTCTAAGAAAGGTTGAGATAAAAAGACTAAATAGAAGATAAAGGGTGATAAAGGATTCAGAGAAGGAACTAGAGAAAGAAAGGAAGGAAACACTCAAGCAAAGCCTTCTCTACCAACAAACATTTTTGCAGAAATTTACGTGATGTTTAATCTCTGTTCAATGTGGAAACACGACAGAAACTTAAAGATTCAGTAGTTTTCCTAACTTTGTATTTCATTATTTGAAATTTTCAGATAAATTTGAAAAATACTAATATATAGGCAAGACATTTCCTTAATTTGCAGAAATATATAAGCAATTCATGCTTTCCCAATATGGAGCACTCTAATCCCTGCTTCCCTTCCTCCAAGGTAGTGTCTTGGTCTACAGATTAGAATCGCTAATATATACAAAATTAAAGGAAATTTATCTACCAAGTACCATTTGGATTAAGGTACAAGTAATGAAATCCACCTTGAGTAACTCAAACAGCTTATATCATGAAGCGGTTTTAATGGCACGTGTACTGGAAAGCCCCGAGGTTGGGTTTGGGTCCGCGGTTCTACAATGAAAACAAGGGCCTGTTTTCTTCCTCTGCTTTATTAGCTGTGTCCTAGGAGTACCTTCCCTAATGAAGGCAAGACAGCTATGCTGGCCCCAGGCTTCATGTCCCACATTACCCAGAAAGACACAGAGAGGACTGGCTTTGTGAAGGCCTCTTAAAACACTGAGGAGCCTTTTTACTAAATCCTCAGCAAACATTCCGATGGCCTGAACTGGATCACATGCCTAGCCCTGAACCTTGGCACTGACTGCGCCTGGGTTAATCACTCCGGCAACATAAAAGGGGTTACCTGACTGGGTTTACATAGTCAAAACCTACTCCTGGAGCTAAGGGCGGGACTGATCCCTTTCTAATGGAAGATAAAAACAAATATTGCCTCTTTGCCAGGGAAGGGAGTGGGGAAGTAGAAGAGGTGCTGGAGGACAGGCACAATTACAATGTTCTCCACATCTCACCTATCGCTGTATTTGACCTGGAGATCCCTAGTACCAAGGGCAAACATGGAAATGAAATGTATTTTGAATGCACTGAAAATTCACTATTTTTTTTAAAAGATTTTATTTATTTTTTTGAGAGAGTGAAACACAGAGAGAGAACAAAAGCAGGGGGAGTGGGAGAGGGAGAAGCAGGATTCCTGCTGAGCAGGGAGCCCTATGAGGGGTTCGATCCCAGGACCCTGGGTTCATGACCTGAACTGAAGGTAGACAGCTAATGACTGAGCCACCCAGGCGTCCCTAGACCTTCACTCTTACATGGAGACAAAGTCTCTTGGAGGTAAACTCAAGGAGAAACATGTCTCAGAATTCTATGTAAGGGGAAATGGGTAATGGTGAGGAAGCAGGCTACATTTGGAAAGATACCACAAACCACACTCAAATAGCCATTTTTTACATTGATCCTCTATAAGGCAGAGGACATGCCAGTAAATCCTAACCAAGCAAAGGGCTGAGAGGAAATTGTCTAGATGCTTTCCATCCGAATGATCTTACTGCAAAGAGTAGAAACTGACTTACCTTAGACTCCGCATATAACGAATTTTTTAAAATGAGCTAAAAATTTTTTTAAAACATGACTGCTAGGGTTAAAGTTATTGTCCTTATCAGATTATCCCCTTGAGCATATGTTTGTATACAAACGCATGTCCCTGTCACTTTTTTCAAGTAAGAAATATTTGAGTGCTAGCAGAATTTCAGTTCCATGCTAAGAAATATGGTAGAAATGGGAGAATTCAAATCCGCAATGTCTCTGTTCTCAAGGAAAACTACTAGCAGCACCACCTGATGATCGAATGAAATTACTGTCAGGCATTGTGCCAACTGCTTCACATTTATTTCCTCATTTAACTTAATCCTCACAACGACCCTATGAGCTAAGTATCATCAATCAGTTTACCAATTTGAGAAATCAAAGACATAGCTAAGTAACTTCACTCAGGTCACACAAGCACCAGGCAACAGCTGGGATTCCAGTCCAGGTCTTCCTGATTCCAAAGCTATGCTCTTACCCCACAGCACATCTGCCTGGCAAGAAAACAGACACCAACATCCCATAAGAGTGAATAGTACAAGACAGTATATTAAAGTCCTGCGATGTCCAGTTAAGTGGCCCAGGATTCAAAGGAAACCAAAGAAAGCATGTTGTGTGCAGATGAGCCATCATAAGGTACTCTTAGCTGTGTGAGCCCTGCTGAGGTCCAGCTGATCACACACCATCCATTCCCCAGCCTCTGATTCATGACTCATGTAATATTTTTAGATCATGTAACCACTGATAAAAACGTATGGCCGATGGCATTTCTACAGGCCTTAGGACATTTTATAGCTGTTGCCGAGGATGGAATCAGTTCTTTCTTTGACATGCACAGGCTTCTTTCTCTGTTCTAGAGATAAGGCCACATATAGTAAGCTTGAAATTCTCTGGGCGGCTACTAGATGGTAGTTCCACTGTTTGGGTATTTAGATGGTTTTTACAACCGTAGCCCTAGGAGTATATGAAAATTGCCTTTGCATGTGGGATCAGCTGTCACTAATCTCTTAGTACTGTGGAAAAAGGCGAAAGTAATATAATGTATGAACAAAATGTACTACTACTTCCACTGTGCTGGTCTCCATGTACCAGAAAGTCGTGGGAGTGAATGGGTGGATTCAGTATCCCTCTCATGCCTCAGGAGCCCCTTTACAGGCAGCTGATCACTTACTTCAGGTCAGGATCACCTCCCAACCTTCAGGGTATGGTTCTAGGGCCCCAGTGTTCCAAGAGAGAGAAATCTCTCCTTATCAAAGAGTGGGGAGTCAGAAGCCAGTGACTCAGTGAGAATAGGTGGAAATGTCAACACTCTGGAACTTTTATAATGAAAAGGCTGTGCTACCAGCCCATAGCCAGTAGGGCTTCTACTCATTCTCATCAGTAATGGTGAGGTGCCACCTGGAATTAAGATTGCTACTATCAAGGCAATGGAAACAATTCTGTTTTCAGGGTCACATCGGGGACTCTGGATTCATTTTTCAGTTTCAACCCACATTTGACTGACTACTGTGTACCAGGCCCTGTGCTAACATCTCCCCACAGCCTCAAACAATCTTAGGAAATGGACATTATTTGGATATTACCTGTGTGGAAGCTGAAGCTCAGGGAAGTTATGTCCACTGTCATAGAGCTAGAATGTCATAGCTAGGTATCAGACTGAATCTAATGCCAAGTCCCATGTTTATTCCATGTTGGGTCACAGACTCTCCTAGGGCAAAAGATTTGGGGCCTTGAAATATTATCATTCTATAAAGTGGAGTCTGGATGATCACCATCATTATGACCAAGCTCTTACTGCCCACAAAAGAGAAAGAATAAGCCATGCTGTAGCGGACTTTCAGAAGGCAAAGGGTGGTTAGGTGTTGCAATGAACAGACTAACATAGTCTGGAAATCTCAAGGTGAGGATCAACTCTGATTGGAGCAGGGATAAAGAAAAACTTCAGGTAAGGCAAGTAAGGTAAGGCAACCTACCAAGGGAGAGGGGTTTTTTGAGGTTAACAACAGAGCCCAAGGGGTGCCTTGGTGGCTCAGTTGGCTGGGTGACTGCCTTCAGCTCGGGCCGTAGACTGAGACCCGGGATCGAGCCCCACATCGGGCTCCCTGCTCGGCAGGAGGCCTGCTTCTCCCTCTCTCACTCCCCTTGCTTGTGTTCCCTCTCTCTCTGTGTTTCTCTCTGTCAAATAAATGGATAGAATCTTTAAAACACAAAAAAACAAAAACAAAAAAAACAAAAAAAACAAAAAAAAAAAACCAGAGCCCAAGCACAGACACAGAGGCAGACAAGCACAAAGAAACTCGTATGGTGGGACACCTAGGTGGCTCAGTCGGTTAAACATCTGCCTTCAGCTCAGGTCAGGATCCCAGGGGTCCTGGGATAGAGCCCCGCATCAAACTCCCTGCTCAGCGGGAAGTCTGCTTCTCCCTCTCTCTCTGCCCTTCCTCTCCCCCCCATCCCTGCCCCCTGCTTATGCTCTTGTGCGAGCACATGCATGTGTTCTCTCTCTCTCTCTCTCATAAATAAATAAATCTTTTAAAAAAAGAAAAGAAACTCGTGTGGGAAATCCTTTAGGTTATGGTTTCTCAACCTTGGTATTGACATTTTAGACCAGGTAATTCTTTGTTTTAGGGGGCTGTCTTAGTATATTGTAGGATATTTAGCAATGTCTCTGACTTTTACCCACTAGTTGCCTACAGCACCTCCCACCTGCTGTGACAATCAAGAAGGTCTGCGGACATTGCCAATTATGTCCTGCCGAGAACCACTGCCTTGGATGAAAGTGTGGCAGCCAATGGGGTCTGGCTCCACGTGGGGGCTGGAGAGTAGGAAGAGGAGCAGATGTCTGCAGTGTCCTCTCATCAACTCCCCCAGATATGGACTCTGACAACATTCAGACAAATGGAGCCAAATGTGATCCCATCATGGTGTCCTTTGAAGAATGCCCAGCAGGACCCTGGCTAGAAGTAGAATGTCTGCAGGAGGAGAGAAAGGATTCTAGATCTAGGCAGCTTGGCAAGGGCAAATCCTCACTCTTCTCTCCTTTCAGTAACCTGGAGCAAGAGAGGAAGACCCATGGAAGAGGGTGTGAGAGGACCTGGATGAGGAGAAACGCTGCTGTGATGGGGCCGTGACCACAATGTCAGCTACGCCTTCACCGGCCACCTGCCCCCCCTGCACTCTCCCCCTGGAGCTGCTGCCACCCAGAAAAGGCATGAGCAACTGGAATACCCACTCCTGGGAGACACAAGGGAAAGCAGAGAAAGGAGTAGTGCATATGGAAGAATCTGGAGGTGAGAGACAGAGAGAGACTGACAGAGTTCAGGAAGGGGACAGTGTTTCTAAGTACGAAGAAAAAGTGGGACTGGTCTGGGGGTCTGAGGAAAGGAAAGAGGCAGAGAAAGGAATTCACAGAAGGCCCAAAGAGTGCCAGTTGTTCTGGGTAAGACACATCGCTCAGGCTACCACATTCGATTTTCACAGTATCATGTAATACCTGTGAACAGTGTGATGTTATCTTTTTATGGTGGAGGAAAGTGAGATGCAGGGAGGCAACCCACGTGTCTTTGTTCACAGACTGTGGGCCTTGCCATGTGACCTGAGGCCCCAGGCATGGTTGGCGGCTTCCTCCACGCTGTGCCACCTCCTCGCAGCTCGTGGGCCTTGTGCTCCACGTGAGCTGGAACTGCCTGTTGGTCTGTGCCACTAGACTAGACTGGCAGGAGCTGTTTTGGGTTCCATGACTCCAGCATCTCCTTACGTGCCAGGCACAGGTCCTAGAAGTGTGGAGGAAGCAAGCAAGAGCTAACGCAAGGCAGACAAAGAACTCGCCGCGGCCCAGCGGTGTGAATTTACAGCCCAACTAATGAGCACACCCGCTTACATAAGTGTTTCTCCTGCTATGCTATGCTCGGCAGCCACTTGAGGAAAGAACGGCTGGCTTTTCCTGTGCTATATATAATCTCTGTTTTGGCAGGGGAGCATGCTGTAGTTCTACAGCTCAGTCATATTAGATATTAATTTTTTCTTTAAAAAATCCAGCAATTTTGCTAGTGATGCCACAAACGCATAATAGAGACTTAGCTTCACATTTAGATACTATTCCCCATATTTTGACCATTCTTCTACCTCAACAACATTATTTCGGGTTCCACTTTGAGAAATTAAAAAAAGGGTGAAATGAGATGCTGAAGAGACAGCTTGCAACACTGCATAATTATAGTCTTTGATGCTGGACCCTCAAGGCTCCAGTCCCAAATGGGACAGTATTTCCCTCTGGTAACTAACTAGGGGCTGATCCATTAACCAGGAATACAGTTCTGACGCAGACTGGGCTTGGTTTGTTTCTTGGTTCTTTCCCATCTGGCTGCCAGGTCTCAACCCTTGGATCCAGGACTCGTGATTGTGGAATCAGTATTTCACAGACAGAATCATTCATTCACCCTGGGACTTGACTGAAGATGTTTTTTAACTAGTAAACCTCTCCTTTAGCTATGGTATGGTTACCAGAAAAATGTTATCAGAAACCTTTAAAAGCATACATTTACTAGAAATTATCATATCAGCTTTATGTTACTCCTAAAAGTTTATCTAATTACTGAAAGCCATAGTTTATTATTCTAATATGAGTTGTTATATATACACACTCACTTGAACATTATAAAATTACATTTCTTTTATGATATTCAGATATTTATACTTTTTGCCAATTTCTTTGGGCCTTCTTCTCTCATACTAATTCTTCCAAATTATCTGATATCTTCATAAAAGGACAGATTAAGAAGAAAAAGAAAAATAGGCTTTCAAAATATGAATTGTGGGCCGCCTGGGTGGCTCAGTCATCAGGCGTCTGTTTTCGGCTGAGGTCATGATCCCAGAGTCCTGGGATCGAGCCCCGCATCAGGCTCCCTGCTTGGTAGGAAGCCTGCTTCTCTCTCTCTCACTCCCCCTGCAGTGACATATACCGCCTGTGCATACGTACCTTGTCCCATATGGGCTGCTGCATCACAACCACATCTGCCTATCTTTCTTTTTCTTTTTTTTTTTTTTTAAGATTTTATTTATTTGTCAGAGAGTGAGCGAGCTCAAGCAGGGGGAGCGGCAGATGGAGGAAGAAGCAGGCTCCCCGCTGAGCAAGGAGCCCAGTGTAGGACTCAACCCAGGACCTTGGGATCATGACCTGAGCTGAAGAATGCTTCACCGACTGAGGCACCCAGGTGTCCTCGCATTTGCCTTTCCACAACACAGTGCCCATCACCTTCAGTGATGCCCCACAGGCCAAAATCTACCCACTCAGCCTGGTCCTTTCTCAGTCTGGTCCAACCTGCTCTTCCTGAACTCACACTTCCTTGCAAACCCACAGTTTCCCACTCTGACTCCACCAGGGCCACCCCCTGCTTCAAGCCCTGACACAGCCCCCACGGCCTACAGCATAAACTCCAAAGTGTGTCACGTGGCATTTGAGACACACACTATCTGGTCCCTGTTCCTCTCCAGTTCCATGGTCCACCACTCCTTTCCCTCCTCCTACTTTGTACCCAAGCAATTCTACTCACAGTACATGGACACCCACGCTGTCTTGTTACTGTTCAACCTCACACGCAGTCCTCTCGTTGCGCGCTACAACCTTCTCCTCTCATCTATGTGGCAACCTTCCAGACAACCTACAAACAGCACTCAAATGAAGCAAAGTCTGCCAGGTAATGATTTTGTGTCCTGTAGTTTTGTTACTGCAGCAGCTGCCACACGGTCTTTGTTCTTCACATGTTTGTGTAACTTGCTAGCCCGCTATAAAATGTCTTCCTTGGGCAATGGATCCAGGACTCAGTGTGCCGCACAGAACAGCGACTCAGGAAATGTTTGTGTTGTTAGAAGTAGCCTTCAAGCTAGACCTAGTGGGAAGATCAACTCAAGTGCAGGGCTTACGTGCTCCAAAGGCAGTCTGCGACTCAGAGAGCAGGCAAAGGGAGAATCCAACATGCCCACTTAAAATGTTCGCATGCTGGTGACTGCCAGAGCTCAGAAAAAGAAGCTCCAAAGAAGTTACAACTCTAACATGTCCATGACATTTACTTAGACCTCGTGTAACTCAAAACTCCCTAAAGCCTCATTCTTTTACAAAGTTCCCTGCTCTGTGGAATGACCATGGGCAATTGCTTTTGCAGTTTTTGGCGATGCCAGTTTATGGCTATGTTTTTCTGCTCACTGAACTGGCTCATTTCTTCAGGAGAACAAACTGTTCTGCACTGAAGCAGGAATTGGCTGGGTTCTAACAAAAAGATTTTTCCCCCCTGACAGTGTTTTTGCAAAAGACCCAAGTCAATTTATAGCCAAGTAACAAAAGGTCAGAAAGGTTAGTCAAGCAATGGGCGTAATTCCTGTGTGTCACAGCCAATAAAGGAAATGGGTGGGAATAAATAGTATGCAATTTTAACCTGAAATTATTTGTTCAAAACTATTATGGTAAACTATACAAGGGGACCCATGGCTTGTAATATAAAGGATTTCCCACTTTGATTCTTTTTTAAGGCACATTTTATTGTGAAAGAACTGAGATGACCTCAAATTCCACATTCACAAGTGGGACATGTCAAAAAAATTTTCACACTAATTTACAAAAAAACTTGGCCATTGTTTTGCAGCTTTGAAACAGAAACATTCACACAAAAATTAAATATCTCATAGTTAGATCACAATTAGATACAACTGCATGGCTAAATTTAATACAAAATCTTTGCCAAAAAAGAGACAAAATCAACCAAAATGACAGGCCAAAGAAAGGCTCTACAAAGGCAACAGTTTATCTGTTTTAATCATGCTAGTGTGACAAACTATTGCATTATTCAGTGAGCATAAGAACAACAACAATAAGAAATGCCTGCTTTTTAAAGCAGACAAAAAGAACTGACATCACCAGCCAAGCAAGCGGAAGACAGATGAGTAACAGCCTGTGCTGGGCAGCCAACCAGGCCCAGGCCTGTGGGTCTGCGTGGTAAGGAAGCCTGTCAAATTTCCAGGCTGTTGGAAGCCACGCCCCTCCGTCATGATGTCTACAGAACTCACTCTTTAAAACCACTGAACAATCCAAAAAACAAATGGTTAAATAGAACACCATAACAGTTAAGACAAGACAATGTAAATGGCTTCTCCCCCAACCTCCTTGCTAAGTACAACTATAAACCCTGGGAATAACATGAGAGGCAACGGAAGGAGAAGTCCAAAAGGTGGAAAAAGGAAGGCCAACAGCGACCCCAGGACTGGAGGACCAACACAGCTGCAGAGCATCTCATGAATGTCACCCACCCTCAGTCCAACAGAAGAAGGTGGCCAAGACCCAGTGTTTCCCAAGCCTCAACCTAGGAACAGAAGGCAATCCAAGTCAGCTCATCCTTTCCCATTAGAGAATGGGAGTTCTGCTGGCAGCACCAACAAAGATAAATCAGGAGCCCACTGACAATAAAACAGTCTGGGGAAGCACTCTCCCTCCGTGCAGGGCCCCAGGAGGTACTGTACTGTTCATTCCAGCAGGCTAGAGACTCCCTACCCCCACCTAGAGGCACCAGACAGCATGGCCTGGGGAAACTCCATCAGCACCAGCAGGGACCAGTGAGAGCCCCAGCTGCATCAGATAAACCAGGCAGACCAAAATAGTAAAAACAAAGGTTCTAAAAAGAAACTGTCAGTGGAATCATAACCCACAAAAGTAGATCCCAACCTGTGCGCTAATAAACCTTAATAGGCTGACTGCTCAGTGAACAAAAAAGATTGAATAGGACCAGAGTCTCCTCACATAATAGATAAAATATCCAGAAGAGGATTGAAAATCACCTATGATACCAAGAACCAGGAAAATCACAACTTGAATGAGAAAAGATAACCAACTGACATGAATACCGAGATGGATCTGACGTTGGAATTAGTTTACAGAGGACTTTAAAGCAGCCATCATAAAAATGTTTCAGCCAACATAAAAATGTTTCAGAATTAAGCAAACATAAATTCTCCTGAAACAAATTAAAAAATTGAAAATCTCATCAAAGAAACAGGAGTTAAAAAGAATCAAATGCAAATAACAGAACAGCCCAGAAGAGGAAATTCTTCTATTTTAAATTGCCAAGTTGGTATCAATATAACACCCCCATCTCTGTCTTTGTTCAAAGTCTCTTCCTAACTTTATCCAGAAGCCCTATGATAACCTTCCTACCACAAAAGGCCCAATCCTTTTTCTGGTATTTTAAGTAAGAAACCCTCAAAGTGGGATGCCTGGGTAGCTCAGTTGGTTGGGGACTGCCTTCAGCTCAGGTCATGATCGCAGAGACCCAGGGTCGAGCCCCACCTCGGGCTCCTTGCTCAGCGGGAAGCCTGCTTCTCCCTCTCTCACTCCCCCTGCTTGTGTTCCCTCTCTGGCTGTGTTTCTCTCTGTCAAATAAATAAAATCTTAAAAAACAAAAAAGAAAGAAACCCTCAAAGTAATCTTCAATTCTTCCTTACCCTTTACTTTTACATCCCATCTATTATTATAAAGGAGATTCAACACAGAAGGCAGATGGTAGCAGATATAATGGTAAATTAATATTTAAAATTCTTTTAACAAGTAATATCTTTGCTCTTTTGTAACATAACTAATGAAAGAACTTGGTTAAAGTCAAAGTTGAAATCTCTGAACAAGACTCTTTCATGTATAAGATAGTAGCTTGCAACTGAAATCCCAACTCTACCACTTTGTTGCTTTGGGCAAAATTCTTAACCTTTTTGTTCTTCAGTATCCTCATTTAAAAAAAAAAAAAAAAGACGGGGGCATCTAGTATCTCTCTCTCTCAAAATAATGCCATAGGAAAATCAAAAGCACTTCATGGGGAGAGGGGCAGGAACTGGATGATCTGGGACTTGAAGGTAGAAAAGGGCAGAGAAAGCTTGGTAATGCAAAAGTACAAGGTACACATAGCCTACTAGCGGTGTAACAGAAGTTATGTAGAGGTGGATTGGAAAATTTGAGGCTGGAAAGGGATCAGAATCAGATGGTGGAAAGCTCTGCTGATGAATGTAGACTTTGTTCTGCAAAAAGTACTTTGAAAACATGACCATTTATGTGCTTTACCAGGTTAGTAGAAGTGAGACTTCCAAATTAATTGTGAACCAATAGCTTATCCTTGATTTCTCTGATAAGAAATGCGCTCATCACTTATCCACGGCACTTTTAAAATAGGATAACTAAAAATTCATAATCATTAGTATTTTACCAACTCAAGGCATGAGGACAAGTCTCTACTCAGTAAGAAAGCCCAGAGCCTCTGGAAGGAGGGCCAGGCAAGACATTACTAACAGTGCTGCGGAACCAAGTTAGTGAGCACACTCTAGCTGGCTCATTGTTTTGAGGTTCAGCTTGGAATCTGACCTGAGAGATTAAATTCAGGAAGGGAGAAATGCAGCAGAGAAGAGTCAGCTCCCTCTAGACACTGCCAGGTGGCCAAGCTATACCTCTTTGAGCTCAGGATGCCTTGGTTAACATATTTCTGATTGCCATAAGTACTGAGCAAACCCACAAAGCCTTCCCAAAGCATCTTTAACATCTCAGAGCCTGAGAGGAGTGGTCCAGAGAAGGGAAATGGTGTTTTATGATTAAAGGCACCAAATACTAATTCAAAGTTATGTAAATGAAATGTATGAAGTACACATGAAAATAGCTTCTTTTAAGCACTATTGGAAGGAAATGAAAATAACAAAGGTATGCATAAAAAGGTTTTTAAATTCTATGATTACATAAGGGCAAACTTTTGTCTTGGTGTAAACCAAGCCATGTGAATGAGGGAGGTGGGTGGGCTGGTTCAGTCTCAGAGGTGCAGTGTCCTGGTCTGTGAGCTCCATGCAGGCAAGGACCAGGACTCTCTTGATCATGGCTATATTCTCAGGGCCTATTCTCTCTTGATCATGGCTATATTCTCATGTGCCTGGCACATGATGTCGTGCTCATAAAATACTTGTTGACTGAAAACGGTCTAGTTCCCAGCTTTCTAAGTTCAGAAATATAGTTTTTTTAGTTCACTGAGATTATGAAATTCTTAATTGGGTGGGCCAGAACTGGTTTAATACCAGCCAAACTTAATGGAGACACACTAGCTCTTCCCCTTGAAGTTTAGAGGGGGCACAGCTTTTCAGGAGCCTTTCTGTTCTGTCATTTATGCAGAGCTATCCTTTCCCTACATCGGGACATCTGGGAAACAGAATCCCTAAATCAGGCTATCCCTAATCAGGTACAAATGCAGAGCTTCTAAAGGTTTTCAATCCACATATATAGCAAGGCCAGCTTTGCAACAACCAAAATGTCTGTGCCAGGCCAGTGGGGTATCTTCCATCCTGTGGATGGACCAATCTGTACTCTTGACAGAATCCAAATCCTCCTAGAGGCCATTCAGACTTCCAGTCTGCTGCCTCTTTGCAACGTTCTTCATTTGAACACATTATAAACCTCGAGCCTTTGTGATTTTTCTATCTACAAGGCTTTTTTTTTTCCCCACAAGGCTTTAAAGCTTGCCTGCTTCCTCGTGACCAAGGAGAGACTTTCATCTACATATGCTTCCAGCAGACTCCTTAGGTTGGTCATCTCTGCCTGGATGGGCACCAATTTTGAAGCCCATTTTGGTCTCAGCAGTGAACAGTGAGGAGGCAATATCCTCAGAGAACACCAGGGTACTAACTGATAGCTTTGGACCCAAGACGCTGGGTAAGTCTGGTTTGGATTTTTGTTTTTTTCTTAAATGCAGTATCTTGCACTGCCTAATTTTCTGCCCACTTGGCCTCATAAAAATTTCAGAAAAATCTCCGATCAGCATAGCTTTAGAAAGGTCTGGGAAATCCAACATATCATAAAATGAGCCCAAGGCAACATCGTGGCAAGCCACCATTCTCATTTACCCATTCAGAGAGGGGGAATGAACTCCAAGCTTCCTATTCCTAACCCAGTTTCTACCCAGGACCAAATTGTTTCTCTAAGCTGTGGTGGCTTTTTACTGAAAAGAAAATGAGATAGGGAGAACACAGAAAGCTTTGGTAACAAATCTTGTCAAAGTTTTCTTTTTTCGTTTCAGCTAATTTTAGACTTATAGAAAAGTTGCAAGAACAGTAGAGTTTCCCTATATCCCTGACCCAGCTTCCTCTGGTGTTAACATCTTTCATCAGCCTAGTGCACTGAACGGAACCAGAACATTAACACTGATATAATACTATAAACCAAAAATCTTTTTCAGATTGAACAAGTTTTTTTCTACTAATGCCCTTTTTCTGCCCCAGGATCCTGGCCAGAATGCCCAATGTAGTCATTTCTTAGTATACTGCAGCCTTGATCTTTCCTTGTCATTTGTGTCCTTGACACTTCTTAAGAATATTTACCAGTTATTTTAGGGGCACCTGGAAGGCTCAGTCAGTTAGGCATCTGACTTTGGCTCAGGTCATGATCTCAGAGTCCTGAGATCCCTCCCGCATCTGGTTCTGAGCTTAGTGGGGAGTCTGCTTCTCCCTCTTCCCCAGCTTGTGCACTCTCTCTCCCTCTCACAAATGAATAAAATCTTAAAAAAAAAGAATATTTATCAGTTATTTTGTTGAACGTCTCTTGATTTGGGTTTGCCTGATGTTTTCTCCTGATTACACTGAAGTTATGCATTTTTTAAATCTTTTATTTTAATTCCCATTAGTTAATATTAGTCTCAGGTGTACAAGATGTCATTTGACACTTCCATACATCACCTGTGCTCTTGCACCCAGTGCACAACAAGTGCACTGCTTAATTCTCCTCACCTATTTCACCTGTCCCCCCTGAGGTTATGCATTTTTGACAATACCACCACAAAAATGATGTATTCTCCTCAGTGCACCATATCATAGGGTTCGTGATATCAATATGTCTTATTGCTGGTGATTGTTGACCTTGATCATTTGGTTAAGGTGGTTTCTCTGCTACAAAGTTACTACCTTTTCTTTCCTTTATAGTTAATAAATACTTTATTTGGGATGATGCAAATTCTGTCTTAAGAGACTGTCTCCCTCATTCACAAGTCCATTCACTTTCCTTAAAAGCTCTGGGAAATTAGTTGATATGATTCCACTTTATTATTTCTGTCATGCAAACATTTAGCTATTACTCTTTTGTTTGTTCAAGGAGTTATATTTTTATTCTGCTTATACAAATAGCATACTGTCATTATAAAAAAAATCATTGTGGAGAGCTCATAACCATACTTTTAGAGATTAGTACTTGCTGGGACTAAATGTTTGTGTCCCCCCAAAATTCGTGGTGAAATTAACTCCCGATGTAACAGTACTGGGAGGCAGGGCCTTGGGGGGCTGATTAGGTCAAGACAGTGGAGCTCCCCTGAATAGGATTAGTGCCCTCATGGAGGGGACCTCTAAGAGCTTTCTCTCCTCCCCACCATATGAAGATACAACAAGAAAAAGGCCACTTGCAAGCCAAAAGAGGGCTCTCACCAGAACCTGACCATGCTGGTACTTGATCTCAACTTCTGCCCATGAGACCTGTGAGGAATAAGTTCCTGCTGTTTATAAGCCACTGAGTCTGTGGTATTTTGTTATAGCACCTGAACTAAGACAGCATTATAGTTTGAGATATATCTATCTATCTATCTATCTATCATATATATATCAAATTGAAATTTTTCTCCTTTTTTAATATGACTGAAGTCAGATATCATGGACTAAAATCCCAACCCATCATGGACTTCAGGCAAGTCACTCACTCTTGTGTGCTGGTTGACCAGCATCTGCTGTTTGCAGATAGGGTAAGCAAAATTAAATGACAATTTTTTGGAAGAACTATTCAGTAAGGTAGAAATAAAAAGTATTAGCCTGTATTTAAGTGAAAGCAACCCAACATTGCCATGGGGAGCGTGAGGTCACACAGTAGACACCTGCAACTCCAGATGCCACATCTGGACCAAGGTTAAAGTTGTTCATTGCTGAACTCTTTAAAAACTTGGAGAAACGCCACCTAGCTCCCAGAATTTATCTGTTTCTAGTTTTTCAAGTAAGGCTCCAATATACATTTACTAATTTGTGTGGTCCAAATGATAATCAGGAAAAGGTAATCATTCCTATCTTCCCCAGGACAACAGCAGCAACAATAACAAGAGCAGCTAGAGGCGCCTGGGTGGCTCAGTTGGTTAGGCGACTGCCTTCGGCTCAGGTCATGATCCTGGGGACCCGGGATCGAGCCCCACATCGGGCTCTCGGCTCAGCCGGAAGCCTGCTTCTCCCTCTCTCACTCCCCCTGCTTGGGTTCCCTCTCCAGCTGTGTTTCTCTGTGTCAAATAAATAAATAAATAAATAAAATAACAAGAGCAGCTAACAGGCATAGAGCACACTGCATGCAGAGGACACAGTTCATTCTGAGCACTTCAGATGCTCTAGCTCATCTACTCCTCATCACAAATCTTGGCAGAAAGTATTATTACTGCCTCCAGTTATAGGTAAAGGAACTAAGGCACAAAGACACTAAGTAACTCCCAAGGTTACTCAGCTAGCTAGTAGCTGGTAGAGCCAGGATGTCAACCCAGGCAAGCCTAGTTCCAGAGCACATTCTCTTAGCACTAGGCTCTCCTGTTGTCAAAGAGTACAAGCACAAATAATTATCCAGAAGAGAGCCACAGGCCATGAATTAGAGTTCTAGACAAAGCTGAATTGAACAAAAGATTCAAATGACAGAAGGAAACCACTTCCTGAATGAGAGACCTCAGACATGAAACAAGGAGGAATTCCCAGGATCTCACATAATTAATGATCAAAGAGGGTTACTAAGACACAGCCTGGCAATATCTGAAAGCAATGTGCAGAAGGAAAGAGGAAAAAAAAAGAACTCCAAGAAAACAAGCAGAACAAGCAGATTATATGACAGGGAATCCAGCAGAGCTTTGAATTTATTTATTTATTTATTCATTCATTCATTCACTCACTCACTTATTCATTCATTCATTCATTTATTGGTAGCCCTGAAACAAGGCGATATAAGACCTCAAAGGAAAAAAAAGATGAGGAAATCAAAATACTTCAAGCTGTCACCTGTAAACAAACACAATGATGCCACCCTGCAGACCAGGTGTCCTGTCACTCCTCTGCCACCGAGCCATCTCCAAAACCTGTAGTCAACAGCCACCTGCATCTCCTCAGCCCCTCCTGACTCCAGTGCGAACTGACTTAGGAACTCTGTGGGAACTGGGCATCTTCACATCGCTACCAGTTCTCTAACTGAGAAAACCAGTGGTTTGGCTTCTTACCCTACTGGACCTCTGAGTGGCCACTGCTGGCCACTGCCCCTTATAGGAAATCATCTCTTCTACATGGCTCTTTTCTACTTCTCCCATATCTCTTCCTCTAGCATCAATTTGGCATTCTGGTCTGTTTGCAATCCCATTTACTAGCTTAGTAATGATGCCACGGAGTCTTTGTTTCCTGGCCCACAAAGTAGAGTAGCGATAATTTCCATACATAGACTACAGAAGATAAAGAAAGTCATCTGAAAAAGCTCTGTTCACCCTGTATGGGACATGTACTACAGTGCTGAGTACATCTCAATTTCCTGCATATAAAGAACCTGTCTTTGCCCAGAGACCATCTTAAGCCCTTTTATTTTCTGTCTGCATGTTCTACCTATGGGTTTATGTCTATTCTCATGACTCTGACATCCTTGGAGCAAGCATGTCCCACCCCTTTATCTCCAGCCCTCACATCCTACCCCTGACTTTTTGACCCGTTTCTAACTGCCCCTAGATACATTTCCCTAGATCTCGTCAGGGGTCCTTAAATTCAACAAATCCTAATAAACTCCTCTTTGTCCCTCTCCAAATGAGTCTCTGAAATCCTCTTTACCCTACACCATAAGTTGGCCAATATATCTACCATCTGCTATCACCTTCCTTAAAACAAACCAACAAACCCCTTTCAGTCATCCTCTCATTCCCAGTCTCAGCTGAGTCAGATACTAGTGTTTTTAGACACTGCTTCAAAATACCTCATGTTCCCTTCTCCATCACCACTGCTACCACCTTGCTCAAGTTCCCATCACCTCTTCCCTGGATGACTGCCCCAGCAGCTTAGCTGACTTCCTGCAGTCCATGCTTCACATCACAGCCAGAGTTATCCTCCTAAAAACAAACTTGAGCGTGGTACTCCCCTGCTTTAAAGCCTCTGTGACATAGCCCACAGGCTCCAAATGGAAACTTGTTGGTCTAGCACTTGAGGTGCGTCACAATGTGGCCCCAACATTCCTTTGTTCAGTCTCATCTCTAGCCAGGCTTCGATGAACTTGGGCAGCGAACCTGGGCACCTTCAGGCCCTAGCCCTTTTGCTTTATCCTCTATCTCACAAAGCTCTACTGGTACAGTAGCTGCCACTCCCAGGATACCTTCTGGTGACTCACCAAACATGACTCCCTCCTTCCATACCTCCCTCCCTCCTTCCCTCCCTCTCTCCCTCTGTGTCTCCAGGACACTTGACACATCCCATCTTTTGCCACTGTTGGTCTGCATGCGTGCCACCTCCTCAACCAGAAAGGGGAGGGTCAGAACAACCTTTATCTTCATATCTCCTTACCTCGGCATCCATCCAGCTCAGAGTGATGCATCAGTGGTCATTAACTAACTGAATTCAGGAATAGCCAGATACTTATGAGTATCAGGCTGAAGTCCAGAAGAATGAGTATACCTCACAGAACAAAGGTAAAATGTGAAAGGAAAAAATAAGGGGGTAGATAACGAATAGGAAGAGGGGATGCCCAAACAGGGAGAAACTGAGTTTCCTTATATGGAAGGAAAGGAAAGTTCCTGCTTTTGCTTTGATGATGGTAAATAATGGTTATTTATGGCACTAAAAAAACTCAAAAGATTGTTCACCTTTAAAATGCATTTAAGGGACGCCTGGGTGGCTCAGTTGGTTAAGCGACTGCCTTCGGCTCAGGTCATGATCCCAGAGATCCGGGACCAAGTCCCATATCGGGCTCCCTGCTCGGCGGGAAGCCTGCTTCTCCCTCTCTCAACTCCCCTTGCTTGTGTTCCCTCTCTGGCTGTGTTTCTCCCTGTCAACTAAATAAAACCTTTAAAAAAAATAAAAATAAATAAAATGCACTTAAAAGTTAAAAGGAAAGAAACATTTCCCCAAAACAGAAGGTGTAATAGAAAAGAGACAACGAAGAAATATAAAAATAAAGAAACAAGTTATATATAGAAAATGTAACAAATGCAACAGCAACCATGAATTAAAGGGGATAATTTTAGATGAAAGTCATAGAATCTTCAAGATTGGTTGAACAGAAGACAAAATCCAACAATATTCTGCTTGGAAGAGGTAAGTTCTGAAATGACAATAATGAAGTTAGAAAATCACCACACAAGGTATCTATGGATAATGAAAAGAAGACAAACATTGCTTTGAGTATTGTCAAGAAACAAAAATAAAAACTAAGCACACAACTTATAACATTGAGAAACAACCAAAAAAAACTAGAGAAACTTTTTTTTTTTTTTTTTTTTTTTTTAAGAAAGGAGTTAGTTTGGAAGCAAAAACCAAATTACTTTGGAAGGAACCTTAAGAAACAGACAGGAGTTGCTGCTTAGGAGAGGTAATTGCCTGCCTGTGGAACAGGAGTAGGAAACTGATTTTTCACTGCCTCTTCCTCTTTAAAAGTTTTAGGTTTCTATTAAAAGTTTCTGTGAAGAGAGGCGCCTGGGTGGCTCAGTTGGTTGGCCGACTGCCTTCGGCTCGGGTCATGATCCCAGAGACCCAGGATCGAGTCCCACGTTGGGCTCCCTACTGGGCGGGAGGCCTGCTTCTCCCTCTCTCATTCCCCCTGCTTGTGTTCCCTCTCTGGCTGTGTTTCTCTCTGTCAAATAAATAAAATCTTAAAAAAAAAAAGTTTCTGTGAAGAGACTGAAAGTGATACTATGATAAATGTAATTAAAAAAAAAGAAATGCATGAAGTTGGAAAAACTGAAAATAAAGAAAGACAATAGAATTGTAGGAGAGGAAGCCTATGTTTATTAAATTTGGAGGGACACCTGGGTGGCTCATTTCAGTTAAGCATCTGACCCTTGATCTCAGGGTCATGGGTAAAAGCCCCACGTTGGGCTCCATGTAGGGCACGGTGTCAACTTAAAAAAAAAAAAAAAAACTAAACACATGGATTTTCTATTAAAAATGTAAAATTCTAGGGGCACCATTTGCAACAACATGGACGAATCGAGAGGGTATGATGTTAAGTGAAATAAGTTAGAGAAAGACCAATACCACATGATTTCACACATACATGCAATTTAAGAAATAAAATAAACAGATAAAGAAAAAGAGGGACAAACAAATAAACAGACTCTTAACTATAAAGAACAGATAGTTATCAGAGGAAGCGGGTGAGGGGGATGGGTGAACTGGGTGAGGGAGGAGTAAGAGCACACTTGTCAAAATCATCACTGAGTAAAGTATAGAAATGTTGAATCACTGCAGCATACACCGTAAACTAATATAACACTGTATGTTAATTATATGGAATTTTAAGAAATTATTGAAAAAATAAAAACCAAAATTTTGATGCTATGCCTCACCCTAGACAAACTGTCTCAGAACCCCTGGGGGTGTGACCAGACATTTTATAAGGCTTCTGAGATGATTCCAATGTTCAGCAAGTAGAGATACCACCAATACATCATATATGTTGAATTATCTAAATATTATCTAAATATCTAAAAAATACAAGCCAAAAAGTGTAATTATTTGAGATATTCACAAAGAGGAAGACAAAGATTGCTATAAGGGAACAGGAGTTCAAAAGAAGAAAGCTGCAAAAGTATATAATTAGCTACTGTGCAAATATCTCCAATATACAGCAATTTAGGCAAAGAAGAGTGCAGTTGCTCAAGTTATTGGAGGGGGACATGATGCCCCGGCCACAGTGAAATATCAGCAGCAAGAGGTAGTTAGTCTCTGCTCAAGTGCTACTGAGAACAGGAAGCGTGTACGAGGATTCAGCGGAGGTTGAGGTGGAACAGAATTACCTGCATACCTGTATGAGGTTAGATATGAGATAAATTCCCAGAAATGCAATTGCTGAGTCAAATGTATGTGCCTTTAAAAGTGAAAGGTCAATTTTAAAAGATCTTAAAGGTGAACTAGAAAAAGCATGATGTGTAGAATAAATAAAACATCATACTTGATAGGTAGGAGTGGAATGGGACAGATGAGCTCAGCTGGAGCAAGACAAGATGGTTCAGTGTTACCAGGTAGTAAGTGCAGAGACTAACATAACAGAATTCCTGGTGATTCCAATTTGGCTTTTCCCTTCCTAATAACTTTGTTCCCTCAGTAGAAACCTAAAGGAGAAAGAGGGCAGGAGCCATGTGGTTACCTGAGAGAAAAATATTTTTTTTAAGATTTTATTTATTTGACAGAAAAAAAAAGAGAAATAGAGCACACAAGCATGAGCAGGGAGATCAGGAGAAGGAGAAGCAGACGCCCTGCTGAGCAGAAAGCCTCATGCAGGGCTTGATCCTAGGACCCTGAGATCATGACCAGAGCTGAAGGCAGATACTTAACCGACTGGGCCATCCAGGTGCCCTGGAAAAGATTTTTTTTTTAAGATTTTATTTATTTATTTTAGAGACAGAGCAAGTGCAAGCAGCAGGGAGGGGCATAAGGAGAGGGAGAGAATGTCAAGCAGACTCCACACGAAGCCCAATGCAGGGCCTGATCCCACAATCCCAAGATCATGACCTGAGCTGAAATTAAGAGTCAGACACTTAACTGACTGAGTTATCCAGGTGCCCCCCGAGAAGAAAAGATTTAAGGCAGGAACATTTCTGGATTGACTGGGAGAGCAAGGAGACCAGCATGGCTAGAACAGCTGGCGTAAAGGTGGGCACTAGAAAATGTGCATAAAGTTCCCTTGTGAAAAAGCTGGTCTTATGCCATTTCCAGTTTAGAGGACTCAGATAAAAGGCCACTGAACAGTTTTTACTCAGTCTACAACTCAAAGTTAAAGAATGGGCATGCTGGAAGGTATCATATATCTACCAGTAGCCCTGCGGCAATTCACCATATGACAGGAAGTTCCAGAAGCTACAACAGTAGGAACATATCCATGCACTGTGTGGCCCCGGACTTGTGCAGCAGTGATGCTGCCATGGAGCTGTCTAAGTCAGGATGATGTGCACAGAACTTCCAGTATTATGTGCCATCAAAGGCTCTGACTCCATTTCTTCCCCCTTTCCAAAAATTTCTAGTCAGCATATTGAAGAAAAGTCCTTAACTTTACAGTGAAAAATAATGTAATAGATTTCCTTTGTTTAAAAGCGTTAACAACAGCAGCAGCAGCAACACAAAACCCCAAAGTCTAAGCACAAGCTGAGTGGCTTAAGATCAGAATAAACTGAGTTCACAACTCAATAAATAAATAAACAACCCCAAAAAACCTTAAGTAGGACACATCTACTTCAGCAAGTAAAGGCTAGGTCTATTCACACTGATCATTTGCCAGTCTGCTTTGTCTTTAGTATTACATTACACTGAAAAATGTCTCCTATTCCAGAGGGCAGCCTGAGTGTATGGCTTGGACAACTGGTCTTCAAACTAGTGTTCTAGTTTTTCAAGTCAGTCATTTAATAAAATGAAAGTTTAAGTCTCGCAGTCAGACTGAAAGTTGGCCTCAGTCTAAACCTGCACATTACAGAGACACAATACACAACTCAACTTTTGTAATATCTAGCAGTCAGCCTAAGATATAACAAGTTCCTATCAAGTAATCAAGAAATCACCTAAATTGCATATTCAATGCAGAATTTAAGATTAATCAAAAAGAAGAATCATTTGGTCAAAAAGCTCTGCAACAAAAATGGAGGAGAAAATAAAGCATGTTTAACAAAACTGCAAAGACTAAATATAGCTCTGAAGACTTAGGTGTTACAAAGTCTAATAACCGATATGGCAAGAAACTTGTTAAAATTCAGAAGCATACTATTTACCCAGGAAACATGCTTCTTCCTCCCTTCATTGGTCTCTCCAGTTTCTCCCTTCATTTCTTGCAGCCCTGTATGCATCTTGAAAGGTCCACTTGTTGCTTCTTCAGCTGCAGTTCAGTCCTGAGAAAGAAACAGCATACCATTACTTCATGAGAAGAGATAAGTACCTTCTCTAGGAGGTGGAGTTATCCGAGCTCATCAATCTCCTTTCCTAATTCATTTCCACCATAACTACACACAAACAGGAAAACCAAGACTGGGGGCAGAGAGGAAGGAGAGTAAAAAGGGACTGTACAAATACAAACTAGCAATTTGAAACTATAAAAATGCTAGTAGAAATTGAAAAAATAATAAGTGGGAATAAGACAAACACAATTCTCTCTGACAAAGAAGATGATTCATAAAATCAGTAATTTTAACACTTTTTCCACCAAGGAGTTTAAAATCAGTAATTTTAACACTTTTTCCACCAAGGAGTTTCCCCATCCCTCTTCTAGCTAAGTTTGAGATGGCTTAACAGAGATGAGAAAATTAACCAATATATGGTCTTACAATCCAAGAACGCACACCATTAAAAATGTGCTGTTTTCTGATGGTCTTCCATTCAAAGCCCTGGGGATTTTCTAGCATGGATTCTAGTGGAACAAAAAAAAAAGGTCTAGACTGTGGAGTTCGAAGCCAAGGAACCACGTTATCACCATCTTTGTCTCTGACCCTTACCCTGATGTTGTCCCACTCTGCCCAGTGTCAACGATGGGCACACAGTAACTCTCGGCGAATGCATGAAACAATAACTATGTGTTTTCAACAAACCACTAGAGACGCTTTATGTAATGTTAAAATTTCTTGGGAAACAGTTGAAAAACCACTGCTTCTGAGTTATTTCTTTCTTTCCCAAAGCATTCTCTTTGGCTGAGATGCCCATTAGCAGTAAAGTGGCCCTAAAGTAAGTATACCAGAGGTTCTCAGAACTTCAGATAGAACAGTGCACTGGTACACAAAAGAGGGTCAGAACTGAAGTGTCTGTGAAGGCAAACAAGTCTGCCCCTCACCAGAGCAGTTCCTATTCATCCTTCACCATTATTCTTCGGTCTTTAATGTTCACATCTCAAGCTTTTACTCTGTGTCAAGCACGTTCTAAGAGCTTTACATTAACTCATTCAGTCTTTATAACATCCATATGCAATAGATTTCATTATTCCCATTGCCTAGGTAAGGAAACCAAGGCCACATAAAGGTTAAGTAAATTGGGCAAGGAAATGCACTAGGCTGCTATTCAAAGGTAGGGTCCCTGGGCAAAAAGAAACCCACAGTAAGTGGCAGCATCCTTGGCATACCTCACTTTCTTCCTCTGCTGTCATGGGAGAACAGCACCATGTCCAATTAAATTCGCTCTTGTGGGAAATTTTTCCTAATTAATAATTCATTGAAAAACTTAACTTCGAATTCTCCACAACTTAAAAACTGATCTCTTATTTTAAAACGATTTATCCAGGGAACTTAACAAAAAGGAGATATTCCTAATTTTGTGGAAGTCAAAAGCAATAATTACTATAAGCTGAATATTCACATTTACCCACAATGTCAGTGAACTTTATCCCGGATATTTTGCTATGCTTCTCAGATCCCTTCTAACTTTAAAATCACAAAGCCCTTGCTCAAGTAAAGCATTTATTCTTTCACACTCTAGTTCAGTTGAGTGGGACACGATGCTAATGATACTAAAAGCTGTGGATTCAATCTGCTACTAATCAGTTAGCTTTGTTTGCTTCACGTCTACAAACTCTTAGCCTAGATGGCACATTCTGGATCCTATAAGGAATCAGGTGGGAGTGCAAGACAACTAGCATAAATATATCTCCTGGAGAAACAAGTCCACAAATAACACAGGGGCAGAAGCAGAACTCTGGGACAGAAGCACCAATTTCATTATAAAGAAAAACTTCATGATCATTGGCAAAGCACTTCTATGTTTCTAAGAAGCTCTTCTCAATGCCAGTTTTTTTTTTTTTTTGCCAAAATCTAACCTAAAGTCCTTCATTCAAAAAACAAAGACGTTATAAAATAAGAAACTAAAGTTTTTAGTTTTTGTGCAAGTTCTGCTTGACTGATCTGAAAACCGTACTTTCTTATACCTGACAGCAATTCCACTGACCATAAAGCATATGTGATGGTTGATGGTTTCAGAAATTGTCACAAAAATCTCTAGCAGAGCAACATAGCAAACCACTAGAAAAATATTACTGTAATTTCAATGTATATAGCTTAGAGTCTTTTTTATTATTATTATTCATTTGAGAGAGACAAAGAGATTGAGCGAGAGCAGGAGCAGGGAAGAGAATCAAAGGGAGAGGGAAAAGCAGAATCCCTGCTGAGAAGGGAGGTGGAGCGGGGCTCGGGGCTTGATCCCTGGACCCCAGGATCATGACCCAAGCTGAAGGGAGACAACCAAATAAGCCACCCAGGTGCTCCTCTTTTAAAATTAATCTTAATTTTCATAAAACCAAAAGCTGTTCCATCTCCAAATAATATAAAGTTATTTTAAATATAGCTTTTCAAGTAAATGAAGAAACTAACCAACAATAGTCCATATCAGATTTTAAAACAACCCAGGGCCCATTCTAGGAGTTTTACCAGCTTCCACAAATAAAAACAGAAAAGCAAAACTGTATTTCTTAATTGTTATTTTAGAAGGAAACCCACTTGGGATCATCCATCTTCAAGTTTTCCTGCCCACAGCTAGAAAGAACTTTCCCAGGGGACAAACGCTATAAAGCATGTGAGTTCCAACAGTCACAAGGTAACTATGACAGCAAAGCCACAGTTAGTTATGAGATCATAAAAACGGTATGATGTCATTTTTAAAATTTCATGTAACATAAAATCAACCATTTTAAAGTATACAATTCAGTGGCATGTAGTATATTCATGATATTGTGCAACCCTCAGCTCTACCAGGTTCCAAATAATTTTTCAGTCACCCCAAAATGAAACCTTGTACTCATTGTGTAGTCACTGCCAACCCCCTGCTCCAGCCGCTGGCAACCACTCCTATGCTTTACATCCCTATGGATTTACCTATTCTGGGTATTTCAGACAAATGTAAATCACACAAAAGGGGACAATTTATGTCCACCTTTTACTTAGCCTGATTTTTTTAAAAGATATTTGTTTGTTTATTTATCAGAGAGAGAGTACAAGCAGGGGAGTGGCAGGCAGAGGGAGAAGCAGGCTCTCTGCTGAGCAGAAAGCCTGCCATAGAACTCAATCCCAGGACCCTGGGATCATGTCCTGAGCCAAAGGCAGATGCTTAACTAACTGAGCCACCCAGGCATCCCTACCATGATGCCTCGAGGTTCTTCTGTATTGTAGCATATATCAGTACTTCATTCCTTTTTAAGACTGAAAAATATCCCACTGAATGGGTATATCACATTTTGTTCATTCATCCACTGATGGACATTTGGGTTGTTTTCACCTTTCCCTACTATGATTAGTTCTACTATGAACATTTGTGTACAAGTACTTGTTTGAATACAGATCTTCAATTACTTGGGGTATAAACCTAGGAGCAGAATTGCTAGGTCATATAGTAATTAGTTCTATATTTAACTTTTTGAGGAATCACCAAACTGTTTTTTCATAGTGACTACATCATTTTCCATTCTCACCAACAAAGCATGAGGGTTCCAATTTTTTCACATCCTCACCAACAGTTCTTTTCTGTTTGTTTGTTTATCATAGCCATCCTTGTAGGCATGGAGTGGTACCTCATTGTGGTTTTTATTTGCATTTCTCTAATGACCAATGATGCTGAACATCTTTTCATAGGTATGTTGGCCACTTTTATATCTTCTTTGGAGAACTGTCCAATCAAGTCTTTGCCCATACTTTAATTGGGTTATGTCTTTTTATTGTTGAAAAGAGTTTTAAATATCTTATGAATACTAGAGCCCGTGTCATCTTTGCAAATGTCCTAATTCCCTAGATTTTCTTGCCACTTTCTTAATGGTGTCCTTTGATGCAGAGAAGTTTTAAATTTTGATGGAATCTAACTTAGCTATTTTTTTCTTTTGCTGCTTGTGCTTTTGATGCCATTTCTAAGAATCATTACCAAATCCAAAGCCATACAGATTTACCCTTCTGTCTTCTAAGAGTTTTGGCTGCTACAATTAGGTCTTTGATCCATTTTGGGTTATTGTAGTATATAGTGTGAGGTTGGGATCCAACTTCATTATTTGCATGCCAATGTCCAGTTGACCCAGCACTATTTGTTGAAGAGAATGTTCTTTCCCCCACTGAATGGTCTAAGTACCCTCATCAAAACTCAACTGACTATAGATGTATGGGCTTATTTATGGACTCAGTTCCATTCCATTAATGGATAGGTCTACCCTTATGCCAGTACCACCCTGTTTTGATTACTGTAGCTGTCTTAAAATGTAAGATTTTAAAGTATGATTCCTCCATTATCTTTCTTTTGTAAGACTGTTTTGACTATTCAGAGTCTCTTGCAATTCCATCTGAATTTTAGGATCAACTTCTCCATTTCTGCAAAAAAGGCTCTAAGGATTTTGGTAGAGATTGAAATGAATCTGTACATCACTTTGGGTAGTACTGCCATTTTTATAATATCAAGTCTTCCAATCCATGAACATGGGATACCTTTCTGTTCTATGATGTAATTTTAACTTATCTTAAAATGTCCTTGATAAGGTAATGCAATAACTTCCTTTAGTTGTCTGTATCTCTACGGTAATCTATCAACATCCTGGAGTAATTCACAAATATGAAGCTTACACTTGCCATGGAGAACCCAATATTCATATCCCAGAGAAGGAATGTCAATTATTCAGGGTCTTACTCTTTACTTTTGCCTAGGGAAAAGGCAAGAACTCAAAGAATTTCATTTTCCTCATTTAAAGTTAATTTTTATCATTTTCAGTTCCCAGTACAGAAATTTATACACAGGAATCTTGTATGTTCACTGACAAGAATAAGTTGTTTAATAGGCTTCATTAGAATGATATCATGAACTTTCTTCCATATAGTTCAAGTCCCAAAAAATTGATTGTGAAATATTAACTACTTTGCCAAAGAATGTGTTCAAACATACTTGGTTATTCAGAGCTTAAAGACTGGCAGAGAGAGGAAAAAGATTCCAAAGGTCTTTTCTCTAAAATTTTTTCACTGAAGTCTATCAGAATACAATTGTTTGAAATTTTAAATGTAATTTGGCATGGGCACAATCTGTTCTTTCCTTTTTTAAAGGTTTTATTTATATGAGAGAGAGAGAGAGAGAGAGAGAGAGAGAGAGAATATACACCAGGGATAGGGGCAAAAAGAGAGGGAGGAGGGAGCCTGATGTGGGGCTCGATCCCAGGATCTCAAGATCATGAGATCTGAGCCAAAGGGAGATGCTTAACCAACTGAGCCACCCAGGCACTCCAGTTCTTTGCTTTTATTTCAAAATTATAACTGAAATTATATTTCAAAAACATAACCACCCATGAAAAATTACTGTCACTTTTTCTAAGACTACTAATTCCAAGGAAATTATATAACCTCCACAAGTAAAAGTCATCTTAAAACCAGGAGATTATTAGTCTGACGGACAGTGGTCGCTTCAGCTCCCATGTTTGGTGTCAATTTTTCAAAGCTTCAATTGACATCCCCTCTCAACACATGGGTCACACAGGCCTCATGATCCATGGTGATCTCAGTAATACGAAAAAGTTTTAAGAATCAAACTGCTCATAAATAACTTTAATCCAAAAATTCTGGTTTTTTAAAAAAAATATTTATTCATTTGAGAGGATGAGAAAGTGAGCAACCGGGAGAGCACAAGTAGCAGAGGGAGAAACAGGGTCTCCACCAAGCAAGGAGCCCAATGCAGGGCTTGATCCCAGGACCCTGGGATCATGGAAAGCAGACTCTTTTTTTTTTTTTTTTTTTAAGATTTTATTTATTTGACAGAGAGAAACACAGCCAGAGAGGGAACACAAGCGGGGGGGGGGGGGTGAGAGAGGGAGAAGCAGGCTTCCTGCCGGGAAGGGAGCCCGATGTGGGACTCGACCCCAGGTCTCCGGGATCATGACCTGAGCCGAAGGCAGTCGCTTAACCAACTGAGCCACCCAGGCGCCCTGGACTATATTTTTAAAATCTGCACATTTTGCAGCTAAAAAGTTTTCATAAAAAATGGCAAAAAAACACCCCACAGTTTTCCATTGTGTTGCACTTTATGTGATGAACTATATAAGAAAATATTTGAAGGATTCAACTATACTTTAGACACAACAAAGATAAATCTCTTTAAAGTAGTATACAGGGACTTCTGGGTGGCTTAGTCAATTAAGCACCTGCCTTCAGCTCAGGTTATAATCCCAGGGCCCTGGGATCAAGCCCCACATTGAGCTCTTTGCAGGGAGCCTGGCTGTGCATGCTCTCTCTCTCCCCCCACTTTCTGACTAATAAATAAAATATTTTTTTAAAAATTAAAAAAAGTACAAATTTATATCATTATATATAATTCTTAAGACTGAATTACATGAAGAGTTCCCTCAAATTTCCCTTACACAAACATCCAAGTTAAATATTTTAAGCATGTTTTAAGAGCAGAAATTACGGTATAGAGAATGGAAAGACTAATCTGATATTTTTTAATGTGTGAAAAAATTTCCCCTGTTTGTAAGAACACACATCCAATATAGGAAAACTGGAAAATACAGAAGAATAGGGGCAGAAAACTCACACAATTCAAATCATACATATAAAGGAGAAAATTAAAAGTCATCTGAAAAATATCAACTACCCAGAGATACACACTGTCTACACATATAGTTTTAACCAAATTGGGATCACAGTGTACATATTTTTACTTTTTTTCCACTTAAATATATGGAACAGGCATTTTCATTTCACTGAGCATTCTTCCCATTTTTCATTAGCACTACTAAGGTTAAATATTTTCATGTGATCATTGGGCATTTTTATTTCTCTGTGAGACACCTTAGCAATTTAAAAAGTATTTTTTTCTTATAATATACTTACTGTAAAAAAAAGTACATGAATACAGGGGAAACTCACGTAATCCAAGCTGTAAAAACAATTACCAATCATTTTACTTCTCTTTGCACATACGTTCTTCTTACACAATTGATATTCTGGATAAATCTGTTTTAGAGTATATCTTTTTTTTTTCATTTGGCATCCTTAGAAACCACATAAACATTTTCCCTATGTCATTAAAGTCTAACTATTTATTTTTGTTAGCTTCATTTTGTTCATAGAATTTTGTTAGCTGCATAGATGTACATGTTCAGTATCAGGTACTTGAACATGTGCTTTGTGGTTTTGTTTTAATTTAGTTTGTAATGTAGGGATAAACATCTCTGTATATAAATTAGTGTCTTAACCTATTTCCTTGGGTTAGTTTGCCATTAAAATCCCTGGGTTAGGGCGCCTGGGTGGCTCAGTTGGTTGAGCGACTGCCTTCGGCTCAGGTCATGATCCCGGAGACCCGGGATCAGGCCCCACATCAGGCTCCCTGCTCGGCGGGAGGCCTGCTTCTCCCTCTCTTGCTCCCCCTGCTTGTGTTCCCTCTCTGGCTGTGTTTCTCTCTGTCAAATAAATAAAATCTTTAAAAAATAAAAAAATCCCTGGGTTAAAAAGTATGAACTTTTTTTTTTTTTTTTAGGTAGCCTCCACACTGGCCTTTACCTCATGGCCCTAAGATCAAGACCTGAGCCGAGATAGAGAGTCGGACACTTAACCCCAAAATATAAGCATTTTTAAGGCCCATAGTGCCAAACTGCATTGAGAATTATATCAATTTGCATTCCACAAACAGTATATAAGAATGTACGCCAACATCCCACACCCTTGCTGGCATTAAATTCTTTCTCTCTTACACATACCCTCCCATACCTCATAAGCTCCCCACCACACCTCCCACCATAACTACCCCCCCAACATACCTTGCTAATTTGATATGTGAACATAGTCTCTTATGACTTTAAATGCATTTTTCACTAATGGAATGAAGTTGTTTTTCATTTGGTTAAACCACTATAGCTCCCCATCTCTGAAGAGTCTGCTTAATCCTTTGTACATGTGACACTTTTCAGAGGTAACCAAAAAGTGTTTGGGGACTTCTGGTTCATCACAAATAATGGAGCATTAGAATGTACTTCTCCCCTTCCTTAAAATGACAAATATAAAAGACTATATAATTATTTATTATAACAGTAAGAATACATGTAATAAACATATAAGAGGAAGAATAAGTCCACAGCAGCAGAGGATAAACTGGAAAGATGCCATCAGGACAACAGTGAGGAATTCTGCCCCCTACCCCCTAAGCCATCAGAACAGAATGGTGACAAGTGCTAACCACTAAAGGAACCTTCAACTTGAATCAAGCAAAAGACTTCCAAAAATGTGAGTGTGCCCAGGAGAATTGTGGGGCAGAGCGGGGAGGGGGAACAAATCCAAATTCAGAGACAGTGGAAGCTGGATGTGGAAAAGTTGAAGTGGACCAGGGATTGTCAGGAAAGTAATTAAAGATCTGTAGAATAATTGCAGCCCCCAACGTTCTCAGGAAGGCTAAGCTTTTGGAATAGCTCTCTATAATAAAGACGGGATCGGCAGTAGGGGACCACTCACCTAAAGGCTAGGACTGGAGACTGAAGAAATAATACCACAAATGACAAGACATACATCCACCCAGAACCCTGGGCAATACCCCAGCCACTGAGCAGTACCAGGGTTCCTGTACTCTGAGTTTACTCCTAGAACAATTCCCATCCATGCTGAGAACCTGCTACAGTTGCTACTCTGATCACACAACCAGGGTTCTCAACCAAGCTGCTCATCAGAATCATCTGGAGAGCTTTTAAAAAATACCAATTGAGGGGCACCTGGGTGGCTCAGTCAGTTAAGCATTGTGACTTTGTCACAGGTCATGATCTCAGGATCCTGAGATGGAGCCCCACATCACATCAGGCTCTCAGGTCAGCAGGGAGGCTGTCTGTCTCTCTTCCTCTGCCCCTCTTTGCTTGTGCGCACACGCTTCCACTCCCTCTAATACATAAATTCTTTTCTTTTTAATGCCAATTGATGTGCACTTGGCCAATAGGTTTGTGAAAAGATACTCAGTATCAATAATTATTGGGGAAAGGCAAACCAAAATGACAATAAGGTATCACCTCACATCTGTTATAATGATTATCAAAAAGGCAAGAAATAATGAGTGGTGGTGATATGGAGAAAAGGGAAGCCTGTGTACCACAGGTGGGAATATAATTTGGTATAGGCACTATGGAAATAGTATGGAGGCTCCTCAAAAAGTTAAAAATAGAACTACCATATAATCCAGCAACAGCAGTTCTGCAAATTATTTTAAGAAAACGAAAACATTAACTCAGAAAGGTATCTGCTCGACCATGTTCACTGCAGCATTATTCACAATGGCCAAGACATGGGAACAACCTCAGCATTCACTGATAGATGAATGGATAAAGAAAATTTAGTGTACATATACACAGTGGAATCTTTTTCAACCATACAAAAGAATAAAATCCCGCCATTTGAGACAACATATGTGGACTTTGCTAAGAGCCTCAGAAAGGAAAAGACACTTAGATGCAACAGGAATCCTATTTACACGTGGAATCTTTAAAAAAAAAAAAAAAAAGGGCAGCTCATAGAAACAGAGAACAGATTGGTGGTTGCCAGAGGCAGGGGGTGGGGAGCAGGAGGGGTAAAGGACGGGTGAAATGGGTGTGACATGAAATGGGGAAGAAACTGAAAGAGAAGGCACAAAGTGACTGCAGAAGTTCTGGGTGACAGTGGCCTGCATTAGGGTACTGGCACTAGAGACTGGTTTTCTGTGTTGGAGGTAGGATCAGCAGGCCTTCTGGTAGAGTGGACATAAAGAACAGAGTTGTAAGGATGATTACCAGGTTTAGGACTTTTAACAACTAAGTTCTTGAAGGTACCATTTTACCAAAATGAGGAAGACTAGAGATCAGCAAGTTGTCAAAAAATACAAAATGCCCTTTTGGTGCTTTTCCTCTGGGGTAATTTTTCATTTAAATTCTAGATTCTATGATATGCTGCAAACACCACATGCCAATCACATAATTTCTCTCTCATTTTCCCTGCCAAGTAACAATCTTCCTCAAGTATATATATTTATGTCTATTTAACACTGTAGGATCAAAGCCTCAGAGACCAGGAGACACAAGTAGGTAGGCTCTCCATGCTTTTAATGAGGTCCACCTCGAAATGACAGCTGAACACCAACTCTAGAAACCTAGGTCCATTACATTCAGTAAAACTGGGGAAACATGAAACCTAATAAAATGTATAGTGTCTTGTGACTACTTTTCACAATTATTTTGATCAACCCCTGACTGTTACAAGTAATAACACTCAAAATCCAGTGCCTTTCCAAAGATAATTAACAACTCTTTAAATGTCTCATCTTTCTGTGTATGTGATTTTCTAATATCCTGGAAATGAGATCTTCCCCCAGCCTGCATCTGTCCAGCTGTGCTTCCCAAAGTCCATAATACAGAGCTTCAGCTATCCACTAACTATGTAGTTGAAGGAATTCCTATAAAAGACTGTCCACCACTAAGGGCAAAGGCAAATACATCCCCTGGGAGGCCATCATGGAATATTAACTCTATCTTATCTATGGTTTCCGTGAATCAAAAACATAAGCAATTTCATTCTCCAATCTCCAAGATATACTCTGTTCACAACATAGCTTCTCTAAGAACAGTATACAGAAAGTCACAGAAAAAGGTCTTAGGTGAGAAAAGGATAAGGAGAGAGGTAAAAGGACAGACTTTACCCTCTGTACTTGCACATATTTTGGCTGTCGTGTGTGCATGTATGCTTGTGTATTACTTACATAATTCTAAAAAAGAAAAAAAAGGAGAAAGACTACCTAAAACCTACACTTCCCAAACCTTTGTAATAGAAGAGTTTCTCCAAAGTAATGAGAAATCTGTACTTGCTTCATGTTACAATTACCGAAAAAGTAATGCTTATTACATAATTATTTTTAAAGGATTACAGTTGTTGATCAAATAAATGAATTCTAAAACATTTGGTACTTACAAGGCACCAAGCATAGTGCCATCCTAGACTGTCTCTTGCTCTCAAGACCACTTCACTTCCCTTGTCCACCTCCTATGCTCCAACCGCTTCAAATCCCACCCTGCCAACCGTCCCCAATGCGAGCTTTCTCTCACGCACAGAGCCAGCTGCCTACCAGGTATCTGCTCTTAGATGGCCCACTGCCTCCCAAGCTCAACATATCCCAAGCCCGAATCATCATCTCCCTCAGACCTGATCCATTTCCTTTATTTCATGTTTGACTGCAACTTAAGAGTCACTTATTCATGAACTTAAAATCTCCATAATAGTAATGACTTTTTGCTCAGTGCCATCATCTCTTTTTCCTAGAAGAGTGACTGGCACACAATAAACAATAAATATTCATTGCACAAATAAATGGTTAAAATTGTACGCTATAATGTTAATCACAAGCTTAGAAAACTAAAAAGATCTTGGGATGTTTCCCTAGCCAATGCCAAAGTTTACCAAAAAGGTGATATACTGGAGGTCCACAGGCAGAAACTGGAGTGCAGAACACAAGTTACAGCTGGCCAGAATGTTACCTGGAAAAAATAAAACCAGCCAACCAACTTGTACTTACACAGAGGGCCCCAAAGTTTCCCATAGGTAACTTTATATTATATGCTATATATATATATATATAATATTCTACTTTATGTTATATGCCTTTGACCCCTAGTCTAGCTCCATCACCAGAGGTGCTGGACACAGGCTGAGGGCATTTTTGCACTGTAAGTGTGACTATCCTAAATTATCCTTAAAGCCCCTTTAAATTTCAGGACTCTATCATGGTATTTAACTCTAGATACTCAGTAATTATTTAACATTAAGGTGTTAAATGGAATAGATACAAATATTTGGAAAGTTGTAAGAAGAAACCAATACATTTTTAGACATGATAAATAATGGAACCTAACAAATATTCCTGAATATATAATCATTTTCAATCATCACCTGGCCACTGGTGAATAACTTAGTTTCAAATGTGTTGTTTAATATAACTGTGCTTCCGATTTCAAGTTCATGAGTGAGTGGCTCCAAAGTCACAAACAGAGAGGAAATAAAGGATCTCCTTGTTTTATTTCAAATTTGAATTTAAAGGCCTGCTTACATCATTGCACTGTTACAGATCAGAGTGTCCTTTAGTAGTACGTATCCTTTTATTCATGAAGAAGACATCTGTCTTCCTTTGGGTAACATATCAAGGGTAAGATTTTGTTGTGCCAACAAAAGTATTGGATATATCTACAAAACATTCAAAACTTTGCATTTTCCTTTCAGCAGTTTAAAAAATATTATTTAGGGGCACCTGGGTGGCTTAGTTGGTTAAGCGACTACCTTCGGCTCAGGTCATGATCCCGGAGACCCGGGATAGAGTCCCACATCGGGCTCCCTGCTCGGCGGGAAGCCTGCTTCTCCCTCTCTCACTCCCCCTGCTTGTGTTCCCTCTCTGGCTGTGTTTCTCTCTGTCAAATAAATAAAATATTTAAAAATATATATTATTTAGCAGTCACATTGGTGACGTGATCCAAGGTACTGGTGAAAGCTTTTTGTCCCCTAAACGGGAAATCCCATAGGGAAATGACACCATCTTACTTGTTCCCTGCTATTTTTCTGGTGCTTAGCAGTATGTCTGACAAATGCTAGGTGGTCAATAAAAGTTTATTGAACAAATAATGAAATTTCATTGTGTAAATACTCACCTCTATCCTCTACTTGAAATGTTAGCGAAAAGACACACCTATAGACTAAAAACTAATGACAAGACCAAACACATTTTGAGCAAAGGTAACATCTGAAAAAGTAAGAGGGTTTCAAGATGATCTGATTGAAAGAAAAGTACTCATATGTTTGACAAAGTTCTGTTATGGTTGTTGGAAAATCTGCTAAATCTGTAGTCACAACTTTGAATACTATTAAGCTACTAAAACTCCACAGCCCTCCTTTAAAAAGACTGTAAGTCTAAAAAGAAGTAGAGGATGAAAACAGTTTGCTTTGGGGAATGCTGATTCCGTGCTAGGTCCCCTGCTTGGCGGCTTACAAACTTATTTCAGCTAATCCTCACAAACACCTGAGGAGACAGAGATTTGTTATCTCCTTGTTACTGATAAGAAATCAGATACAAAGAGGCAAAGGGACCTGCCTTAGGTCACACAGTGGCAAGGCAGAGGTTTCAACCCAGAGTATTGTTGCTTTGGTTTTTTTTTAAAGATTTTTTTATTTGAGAAAGAGTGCCCGGGCATGCCAGTGGGCATGTAGGAGGGGCTGAGGGAGAGAGAGAGAGAGAGAATCTCAAGCAGACTCCCCACTGAGCACAGAGCCAGATACAGGGTGCGATCCCACGACCCTGAGACCATGACGTGAGCTCCTGAGTTGAAATCAAGAGTTGGACACTTAACCAACTGAGCTCCCCAGAAGCCCCCAACCCAGAGTATTACTCTTAGCCACTTGGTTGTGCTAACAAAGCCAAAGTTTCTCCTCCAACCATAAAATTGCCAGAGCAGCTGTGAGGTCCAAATGAGCATGTGAAAAGTGGTTACAGGCACTCAGTAAATATTAATCACCATCTCCTTTCCTATGTCTCAGCTCTCCCTTTTCTCATCTAGAGGCCTCCCAATTTGACTCCTTAGGCAATGCTCTCTAAGCTGTAATAAAGATAAGCAGTGGGGCGCCTGGGTGGCTCAGCTGGTTAAGTGACTACCTTCAGCTCAGGTCATGATCCCGGAGACCCGGGATCAAGTCCCACATCGGGCTCCCTGCTTGGCGGGAAGCCTGCTTCTCCCTCTCTCACTCCTCCTGCTTGTGTTCCCTCTCTGGCTGTGTTTCTTTCTGTCAAATAAATAAAAATCTTAAAAAAATAAAAAAAGATAAGCAGTGACACAATAATTTGCCTCCTCCCTGTCTACAAGTTTGGGGAACTTTAGGATATTTTAAAGAATTGTGGTACTTTTTGATGCAAGCCACCGAAAAGAAATAAAACATATTACTCACAATTGGGGAAGTTAAATATACTGCCTCAGATTATACAGTTAATAAGAGGTAGAACTGAGATTTGAACACAGGCTTTTTTTCTATGTAGTGCTCCTTCCACTACCAAAAGGAGAATCACATAACCACAAGGTGGGTTACCCACAAGAAAAAAGGGAAGATCAGAGAATAAAAGTCACATTAAAATTTAACAATATGTGGAAGTGGATGAGAAATTATGCCAGAGAAAGGCAAAACTAGAATACAAATGACTTTGCAGAAGGAAGGTTAGGGCAGAATCTGTAAGTAGGTATTATAGGTATGGAAAGGCTGACTGAATCAATTTTTAAAATACCTTCTCTTCTGGGACACCTGGGTGACTCAGTCGGTTAAGTGTCTGCCTTCGGCTCAGGTCATCCTGGGATTTTTTTTTTTTAAAGACTATTTATTTGACAGAGAGAAACACAGCCAGAGAGGGAACACAAGCAGGGGGAGTGAGAGAGGAAGAAGCAGGCTTCCAGCCGAGCAGGGAGCCCGATCCAGGTTCTCCGGGATCATGACCGAGCTCCAGGATCATGACCTGAGCCGAAGGCAGTTGCTCAACCAACTGAGCTACCCAGGCACCCCCATCCTGGGATCTTAAAATATCATCTCTTCTAACCAAAGGTACAATAATTATGATAAAAAGGATTACATTTTTTAAAATAACTTAGCAAGCATAGAGCCTAAGTACCACATGAAAGCTATGGTTATACAAAAACAGTAAGAGATTTCAAATATATGCTCTAAACAATGTTTATATGAACCATGAATTAAAAGTAAAGCATGAGTCTCAAAAGACATTTTTGAGCAATCAGGAAATTTTTAATATACTGACTATTTAGATGATATTATTACTATTTTTAGGTTACTGGAAAGTTCTACTATTCAATTCTCATCATTACTTTTCAAGCTGGATTGAATATGGGAATCATTGCTTATTTTTTACTGAAAATAAACCCTGTCCAATTATTAGCAGCGTCAAGGCTTAATTTTTGTTGCTGTTGTCTTTCTCCTCTGATTGGGATTTTCCTAATTTAATGTCTAGTAACAGTACGCAATTTTCATAACATATTTGGAAGACACAGTATTTACTATTTAGGAGTCAGAATTATCTAAATGTATTGATCAACGGTGGCTAAGTAATTGACTCATTGAGACTAGGAACACCTGGTCTTTTTGTTTTTAACAGAACTCGAGTCAAATTGTATTTCATATGTTTGGAATGAAAATTTATTCATATTTGCCTAATTAAATCGTGGACATACCATAAAAGTTTCAATTATGCACCAGAATAGGTTCATAATATTCAGTAAAGGACAAATTGGAGATTAACATTAAATTCACCCAGAAAAGTCCACTGCTTAGTGCTAGTTATGTTCTGCTTCTTGATCTGGGTGCTGGTTATACAGGTTCATTCAGCTTGTGAAAATTCACCAGCCTCTACATGTATGTTCACTTTTCCCTACGTATATTATACTTCAATAAAAAGATTGTAAAAAAAAATTTCTCTGTTAAGTTACATACTGAAGTCTCATAGATAAAATGATAAGATACCTGGAATTTGCTCTAAAACACCAGAAGAAGGCCATTGGTGTATGGTGGTGGGGAGAGAAGAGGATGAAGAAGGATGGGGAATAAGTGAAATTAGATTATAAAGATGTTGATACTGTTGAGATTATGTGATGGGTTCATGGAGGTTACATGAAAATTACTATAATGAAAAAAATTGCTAAAGGGAAGGCATGATTGCTGCTGCAACTGTGCTTACGTGTGAGCAGCTGAAAGAACAGGGAAATCTGGTTGACCTTGCAAAACCATCATCGTGGAAAGGGAGGAAATTAATGGGTGAACTACAGCAGCAATGTCACTCCTAACCTGTTTCCTATATGCTCAAATGATGAATTCGGGGTTAAGGCCTTTGAGGGTGTAGGGAGAGAGGTTTTTTTAACATCAGTAGGCAGAATGCTTCCCAGGGTGGAGGCCACACCCACTATATTCAAAACAAAAAGATGGTCTACACAGATAAAATTTAAGTGTGTGTGTATGCTGGGGAAACTGGGACAATCAAGCTATAAGTTGCCTTGACTAGGGCACTAGGTAGAATGCGCTTTGAAAGTGTCTCTGGTAGCCTCTCTGCTCAAGAACATTGCATCCCAAAGGTCTGCTCAGGAAAGGAGAATGCTAGTCAGTTTCTAAGTACAATCTCTGAGCTCAGAAGTTGCTTAACCCGCAGAATGATTCAGAGCAAAACTTCTCTTTCAAGAACTTTAGCAGAATCCTTCTTTCTCATCATCCTACAGCTTTGAGGAAATAAGAGCCTAACTCACAAAGAGGTAAGGAATCTCTAATGCAGAGACACACCATATTGAGCAGATCACTTGAGTGTCTACAAAATAAGCAAGTGTAAATGCCTTTGTCATTCAAATTTTGACATAATAATCATCTCTTAAAATGACCCCCAAAAGTTTTGGACATAGTATTCTCTGCTTTGTACAAAGGCAAAAGAAAAGCACACGTCCCCAAAGCTAAAAGATTAAAAACTCAGAGAAAAGGAGGATCAGATGATCATGACCTCTGCAACCTGGGTTCGACAGAACTCACTTGCTGCTCTATTACTGAAAGGCCACCAGCTGCATGAGTATCTTTCTGTTCAGGAATTTCAGCTCAGTAATTTCAACAATGCATCCATTTTCTCCAAATTCCAATAGAGTAAAAAAAAAAATTGGATGCTCCATAACATTTCTTATAAAAGAATTTTATCAGTAACACTATACTTTCTAGCCCATGTTTAAAAAAAACTGTCTCTTTAGTTTCTCTTTGGATAACTTTCTGGTATTCTAAAATATGCCAGATAAATAACTTAAAAAATGCATTCAGTATACATGATCACTTTACCAAATGTCCAGATAGCAAGAAACTTGAAGAGATACTAAATGTGTTGGATATGCTGGAACAAAGAGTCCAATTAAACATGCATGGATGGCACGCAACCATCTGGAAGCTAGTAAAATAGTACCACTCTTGTTTTCCTCACTTACCTAGTGAGGTAAAAGACAAAACTCTGGGTATGGGGCCAAGTAACTGCATCAGAGAGTATCTGTTGGGGACTCTGATAGGTACAACACAGCTATCCAGACACCAAAGGGTTTGTTTTCATGAATAAAAACTCCAAAAATCTTGCATCACTACTTTAGTATGAACTGATAGACCCACAGCATCAGCATCACCTTGGGACTTACTAGAAAGAAGAAATCTCAGGTTCCACAAAGACCTACTGAATCAGAAACTGCATTTTAACCAAATTCCTAAATAATCTGTATGCACACCCCATTCTGAAAAGCTTGGGGTTAGGGGATTACTGTCAATTTGAAGGGAGTTTTCCATAGAGCTCTTCTGTGGGCCACCCCTGTTTCTCATCTTTACTGATGACTCACATGAGGATATTAAAGAGCCCTCATCAAATCCCAAGTGACACTAATCTAGAAGGAAACACTCAACTGCATGAGCACCTCTTAGAAGAAACCAGGCTTGACAGCAGATCACATGAAAAGATATAAACAAGTACAGATTTGCTAGGGGCGGGGGGGAGTAATGCCCACTTGAATGTTATTACTGCAAATCTAACCACTTAGAATCAATGCTGCCAATCTGGCCACATATTCTAACAGAATGACTTGACAGCAAACTGACCACAGACAACGGTGAGAAACTGACAGAGGGAAAAGGCTCTGGAAATTCTATCATGGGTAATGCTGAACTGGAGAATATTAAACCTGGAGAAGATGTGACTAGGTGAGGACATCATGGTTATATTCGTATATTTGAAAGACTGTCTGGAGACATTTCATTCTACAAATGTGTTTTTGAGCATCTGCTATGTGTGCCAGGAACTACGCCAGAAGCTAAGGATGCAGAGAGCAAAAACCAGAACTGATCTCTGATTTTCTCAAATTTCCTGACCAGTGAAAGAAACGTGACTGTTCCTTGAGAAAGCAGAACTATTGTACAGGGAAGGCAAGTAGAAGGGCAATGGCACCATACAAGGAAGCCCTTCTGGCCACAGGGTTCCAGCTTTGCAAAGGAGTGAATATGCAGAAGTGGCTGAGCAGAATGGGTTAGGGAGGGAATGACCATCTCCCAGGGAAGAGCCCAGGGGCTGCCAGGCCAATGCTAATATTCCAGGGCTTCAGGATAACTGGGACCAATATCAATCAAACACAAGATCTGTTCAGAATTACACTTCAGGGGCGCCTGGGTGGCTCAGTTGGTTGGGCAACTGCCTTCAGCTCAGGTCATGATCCCGAAGACCCGGGATCGAGCCCCACATTGGGCTCCCTGCTCGGCGGGAAGCCTGCTTCTCCCTCTCTCACTCCCCCTGCTTGTGTTCCCTCTCTAGCTGTGTTTCTCTCTGTCAAATAAATAAATAAAATCTTAAAAAAAAAAAAAGAATTACACTGCATTCAATTTACTCATAAACAAAATTTTTTAAAGCTTAATCACAACTTACCTAATTTTGTATGTAAACGTCAATGATACCTAATTTCTCATTTAGTAATAATTTTTAAAACATAGAATTTAATAAAAAAATCCCCATTAACATTTTAAAGTGACAACTTTGCTTAATGAGTCATTTTAATGGTAACCTTGATTCTCTCAGTAACCCCTAAAACTACCATATTTAATGTTCTTTGACATACCTTTGGGGTTGCTCATTTCACTTCTGAGAAATCATCCTAAAAATATAACAATTCCTTTCCTCTGCCAGAAAGAACAAAAGGAGGAGGGGGGGAACTAGTGCATGAAGATGCAAATGAACAATGTTTATAAAGAAAAATAATAAATAAACCAATGTTCAACAAAACTGTCAATCTGTTTCAAGACATGAAGCAGGGTAAATAAATAATATCCAACATGTAGGAGAATGTTTAAGGTAAAGTGATAAATATTATAAATAATTATGAAGGTTACACAGCAGCATGGAAATAATTATGAAGGTTACACAGCAACGTGGAAACATACTCATAATGACAAGAAAACAACGTAAACTTATAAAATTCCAGTCATATAAAATTTACATGCATGCAACAAAAACTAGGAAAAAAAGAAAAATTTAAAGTTTATTTTCTAGTGTGTTAGGATTCCTCTTTTATTTAAAATTTCTACTTCAGAATTCTCCCGGGGCACCTGGGTGGCGCAGTCTGTTAAACATCCAACTCTTCATTCTGGCCCAGGTCATGATCTTAGGGTCATGAGATGGAGCCCCATGTCGGGCTCTGCACTCAGCACAGAGTACTTGAGATTTTATCTCCTTGTCCCTCTTCTCCCTCCTTCTCTAAAATAAATAAACGAAAGAAAAATAAAATTTCTACTTCCTGCTGACTATTCAAAAAAATACTTTTCCAATGACATATCAGGAATTAAAATAATTTTAACTCATAAGTGTAATAATTTATTATCAGGGGCACCTGGGTGGCACAGTCAGTTAAGTGTCAACTCTTGGTTTTGGCAGAGGTCTGATCCCAGAGTCATGAGATCGAGCCCCACATGGGGCTCGTGCAGAGTCTGCTTTAGTTTCTCTCTCCCTCTGCTCCTCCCCACTGCACTCTCTCTCCCTCACTGAATAAATCTTTTAAAAAATAATTTATACATTAGCAAGAAATGAAATAACAAAAGTGACACACAGTTTGTGTTCAATTGGTCTTTTGTCTTTCATAAAGCTATTTAAGTTAATAAACAAAAGTAAATGATAATGAGGTTCACATTATGAAAAGGGCTCAACAGTTGTGACAAGTAAAAAGGACTTTGTACAGCAGCCGCCTGTACTTTGGGTAAAAGCAAAACTAAACTTCTGGATTGTATTTTGCTTTTCACCTTATTTGATCTCACTTAACATCATTCATGCCAAGTTGAGTTTTTTTTCCTTTTTTTCCCTTCTCTTCAAGTTCACAGATGTGAAGAAAAAATATACAGCCCTTCTTTTACAGTCCTCTCCTGCTCTCCCAGCAATGCCATGAACTGTGGCTTTCTGCTGTGGGCTATATCTGGCTCCCATCTCTCACCCAGGGATCACTAGGACTGAGCTGACCTAGGGCCAAGAGATCTGGGTTCAAATTTTCCACATCCTTAACACAGAAATACTACTACTTACCCCCAAAAGGTGATTGTGTCATGCGAAAGTCCCTAGCACATGGTGATGCTCAAGAAATGCTTACCTCATATTTTTTTCCCCACCTTCCACCATACATCCGTGTAGACCACAGACACAGACCATCAGTCCCTAAACCCTTGGGACCTGTAAACTGGGGGAGAAGTTCTAGGCAGATCCATATTTCAATTCCTCAGTCCAAGCAATTAATGAGTCCAGTTTTATCCCAAGTTGATAATGATGCCCAAGTCATCAATCTCTTGGGGGCTGGGGAAAAGACTAGTCTCCAAAGTCCCATCCTTCCAACTGTGCCACTGTATCAAGTGTGGAATTGGGAAACAGGGCACAAGAACTGAATCTCCAATACCAAAAGAGCTATTTTAACCTCTGATAGAGTGGGAAAAGAACATGGATTAACCAACTCTTTCCCTCCACCCAATCCTCATGCCTTTCTCTCTCTCCCAACTCCCAGGAGATGAGGACACTGAGGCCCATAGAGGGTGTGTAGGCAGATCCAGGACTGAATACAGGTTATCTGCCTGCCAGCCTAACTTTAACTACAACAACCATACCCTGCCCCATTTGGTCTATGCTAGCCAGTTGCCCAAAGGCAAATCAAAGGTTTAGTTCTAGCTCACCATGATAGCATTCGACTTTTCTTGGCTTAAGATGGTCATATGTCATATGGTATCTGGAGGGGCACCAGAGGCCACCCAAGAGCAAAGAATTCATAAAGGTTTAATCTATTTTATTTTATTTTATTTATTTGAGAGAGAGTGTAGGGAGAATGTCAGAGGGAGAAGCAGACTCCCCGCGGAGCTGGGAGCCCAATGTGGGACTCGATCCCGGGACTCCAGGATCATGACCTGAGCTGAAGGCAGTGGCTTAACCAACCAAGGCGCCCCGAGGTTTAATCTCTTTTTACTGGGTCTGGATACCTACAACTAAGGACCTCAGGTTTACTGTAAGCACCCACCAGGTGCAGAGCACTCTTCTAAGTGCCCTGGTGAGTTGCAAAGAACAATCCAATTATTGCTTTTCAAAATTTACACTTTAAGAAAACCAGAGAGCTAAATATGAGACATAGGAAAAGGGCACTGTACACAGAGCTTTACCCAGTTAAAAAAAAAAAAACGCTAGAGAAGCAGTATAGCAGTATATTAAGAGCTCAAGGTCTGGGTCACGCTGAAACATGGGAAAACTGGGCAAGTCTCAAATTTTCTAAGCCTCAGTTTCTTCATCATTAACATGAGATCAGTAATAGCATCTAATATTGGTGATATCTTTATTAACCAGGGTTGTTATATTAAACTAAATGATAGGCATAGCAGTCCTTGGCACAGTGGCTGGCATGCTACCAGGGCTCAGCCAATGCTCACTTTTGTTATCAGACCCAAATGAAATTGCTTACCTCTTCTGTGGCTAGCAAGCAATTTTGGTGGCCTTACTGGCATTGTAACTGCACCCCAGGACTTAAAAGCCTTTGTTTTCTTTTAGGGGGGGAACATATTACAGTATTACCAAATGTAACAAAATGCTTTAGGGTTAAGACCACTGAGGTAAAAGGAGTCCATTAAATAGACATTTTAGAACTTTCACTTTGAGGTGGGTTTTGGCTGAGAGTAAATTCAACAAGAGATTGAGCCACCAGAAAAAAACTAACAAAATCTTGGGATGATCTATTAGAATCAAAGTATTTATAATAAAGAACATCCCAAGAAACCAGCAATCACAATCTGGAGGGCAAGGGCCTGGGGGATGGAAGTGATGATATCTGTCTTCACATACTTGAAGGGCTGTATATGTTGCATATGGTGGGAAAAACTGAATATATCCAATGGGTCAAAGATCACAAGACAGTGAGGGAGAATGTTCTTGGGCTAACTAACAGAGAAGTCCCCCACAGGAGAAGGGAAGTTGGCATCTCACCAATGGGCACACTGGAAAACCCTAGGTCACTTCCTATCTGAGAGTCCACAATCCTAATGTCTTGTTTGGACACCAGAAGTAAACAGGCCTGGAATCAATAGAGCGCAGCTCATGCATAAGCATTGCTCATCCTAGTAACAAGAAACTCTTGAGAGAGTAAGATGGGGGCTCAAATTCAATCCACTATTAAATATACTTAGGCAGTCGTACTTCTTTTGAGAGAGGTCTACAGTTAAAAACACATGACAACAACCCCACAGTGTTCTTTCTTAAAAACTAATCTGCTCCATGCTACATCAACAAGGCACAAGTACAATCTGTAGCATTATTTTGAGAAATTGAATGAAGAGTCACAGCCAAAGGCATCTCAGCCTTTTGCTAAAGTCAGGCTCAGAAGACTGAACCCTGAAAAAAAATCCAGGAAGATTCTAAAAATCAAGCCACTGGGAAAAAGGTGATACAACATTTTATTTTCTTTGTTCCACCTACCAAAGGGAAAAAAAAAAAAGGATAAAAGGATAAAGTGGGTTTGGAGCCACGAGAAGACAACAGAACGGCAAGGGTAGACGATGACACTTGGAGGAAGTGAGAGACTCAAGGCCTTAGCCACCTTGCTGGAACTGCAGGGCTGTGACTGGCTGCCAGAGTGTACACTGCTGTCTCTGCCCGTCTCTCCTTTCTCACGCACACAGTGAGCTGGTTAGCAGGAGGCAGGGGATCATGGCAGAAGCTGGTCTTTCGTTCACCCTGCTTGCTGCCTTCCAAGGCTATCACAATTTAGCCAGGGAACTTTAGTGCTCATTACCAGAAGAGGCGGCTGTAACATCAAACCCAGAACTGTGGAATCACGAAATACAAGGCACATAATGACAATTTTTAAAGTGGGAGCGAGGGTGTAGAGAACCAAATTTCCAGGCAGTGCAGTTGTTTGGAGGCTCTTCTAAAGTAATTCATATTCTTAAATTCTCAAGATTTCTTTTCCTTTCAGAAAACGGAGACAATTACTAATTCTAAGTTAATTCGTTCTGTTCACAGAAGTTATTATACTAGAATTCACAGCCCTGAGGCCCAGTGAGAAATGACCACTCTACTAAAGGACATACAGTCAGGTGTAGAGATCTTCATTACAAAGTGTGGCTTTCATCTAAACTGCAGAAAGCAATCTTTGTCCTAGATCACAGAGCCTTTAGTTGTAATCCTAGCCCTCCAGCACAATTAGACTGGGGAGACAAGTTAAGTAAGCAGAGTGCTAAGCGTTATCACAACTACTTTATGCTCCAGGAGAAATGGAAAAGCAGGAGAAGCAGCACCTAACCCAGGCTGAAGGGTCAGGGAAGGCTTCTTGGAGGAGGGGGCACCTGAGATGAAGCTGGAAAGGCAAGTCGGCATTGGTGGGATGAAAGAGGGGAGGGTGCTCTCTATTCAGAGAGGCACAGAGGAAACCCAGGAATGACAAAGTTCAGAGGCCCAGAGAATGCTATCATTTCTGGGTTGGGCTAAGGAGTTGGGAAACAACAAAGGGGGCCACAGGATGAGGAACCAGAGAGACAGGGGCTAAAGAGAAGAGCATTCCAACCAAGGCAGGAACAGCTCACAGTGTGACTGGATGCAAATCAAGCCAGGCAAGAGCTAAAGGCTTAGACTCGGCTAACCATAGAGGGCTGTGCCCTTTGCCCAAGACATTTCAGGGAAGTGGCAGTGACAGAGGCCAGAGCACAGAGGTTGAGTTGAGGAGGTAGGGAAGAAGACACTGTGGTTAAGGCTACTTGCAAGAAGCCTGCCCAAGCATAGGGAGTGAGCTAACAGGAAATACAGGATCCAATTTTCTTTACCAGTCTGAACCTCTGCTCAGAGCTCCAGATTCACTTCTACTAAATTCCTCCTCTTCCATCACCCACTATGTTCAATATGCCCTGTGGCCTTCCCTCCATACATTCTCCACAACAGTTAGAGCATTCTTTTTTAAACTCTAAATTGGATTATACTACCCCCACTCAAAATGTACAATGGTTTCCCACTGCCCTTAGAATAAAACCTTAACTCCTTGCCGTGGCCTGACATTCTTGTGTGATGTGGGTCCCGCTTTCCTCTCCGGCATCTTTGTAAGCAAATCTCCCTCCTGCTCACTATGGACCAACCTATCCTCCTTTCGGTACCCAAACCCTGGAGGCACTGTGCAGCCTCAGGATCTTTGCTCAGGCTGCTCCCTCTGCCTGAAATGCTCCTGTCTCACCTGTCCTCCTCCAACTGAAATAGCCAAAAGGTGAATCACTCATAAAAGGAGTGGCCACCACAGAAATCCTCCTCTACCCCCTGCCCAGGGCTTCACCACCATCCAACAGCAGAGTCCTGCTTTTCCAACTCCCCGCCAGGGGCTTTGATGTCGGAGACTCAAGTCCTGGCTCATTTCTCTGCTGCTTATTAGTTGTGCGGCTCTTGTCAAGGTGCCACCTCATTAGTTTTCTCAGCTTGAAAAAGGTAAGCAACATCTGTGTCCCCAGCTGTTAGGAAGCTCACCTCAGGTGTGTAAACACCAGTTCTCACCTGCCTACGTTCCCTGATGCTGGGGGCTTCTCTCCAACCTTTGCAGCACTGGCCAGTCCTAGGCCCCTTGGCCTTCCCATGCTCTGTCCATCATGGCAGGAGGGGCAGCCTGTCTGTTCCATCCTAGTGCTACATGGGGCCTGCCTCACACTTCTCAGAGCCCCTGCCACCACTCCACACACGTAAAAACCCACACACTCCAAATTCACCCCCCACCCTGTAAATGCCTCCCTCAAGCCCTCTCTCTTTTGGCCTTGGTCACCAGCTCCCAACCTAAGGCTGGTACATAAAAGTCTCCCAGACAGTCATCCCCATTTTCTCTTCCCCACTCTGCTGGTGGAACACTGCAGGAAACCTTGGAAACCCTGCTTTGAAGATAGCAGAGCATCCAAGAGTCTGGGCCCCCTCCACCCCCACAGCTAACTGGATCTGAAATGGGCATGAAAATGTCGACTGTTTTAAGCCACTGAGATTCCAGCAGGGTTTACCTGTTATAGGAGTTAGCGTGTCTCCCCATAATATGGGCTGAATTTAGACAGCTGGACAGAATGGGGAGAGCTCTAGTGATAAAGAACATTTATACAAAAGCCTGGAGCTAGGGTTACTCATGGTCTCCCCACACCAGCTCCATTAATATAGTAGTTACCCTCTTCATAGTACTTTAAAATATATTTTCTCCTCTGACACAACCATCACCATCATCACTTACTATTGTCATTATAATGGACAGGTAACAAATGAAGAAAGAGACCTAGAGAAGGTAAGCTGTGTCCAAGGCCCCAGAGCTAGCAAATGGAGGAGCCAAGACTAGACCAAAGGACTCCTGACCCCAAATCCAATGGCATCTGGGAAGACTACAGCACCCAGTCTCTCCAAGCCTCATTTAGATGCTACAGCAGAAACACTTGGGGCTGAAGTACAAGGGTGCAGGAATGACACAGAAAAGAGAGGCAGCCTGGCAGAAGTAGTTAAAGGCAGACTGTGGAGGTCTGTACAAACATCAGACTGTGGAGCTTAACTTCCATTACCAGACAATGCGGAGCAATAATCAGCCTCTACTTCAAGCCCCGCAGCAATCACTTTAAACCTCCAGAGACCTTACTGCACCAGCTCGTCCTGGCTGTCAGCTGTTGCCAAAGGTCCACCTCACAAAGAACACAGAAGCTTTCATGAGGGCAAGACTTGTAGTCTCCTACCTTCGGTAGCCATATCTGTATCCCCAAATAGTCTTACCTCTTTGCATACGAAGTGAAAGAGGGGCCCCCTTCTGGCAACATTACTGACCATCCCCTATGCATGCCCTTTTACCCCTGGAGGAGCATTTGATCAAAAATACAACCTTTCTCTCCCTTGAATCTCTGCCTTCTTCCTTTCTTCTAGTTCCATCTCTTTAGCTTCTGAACACGCTCGAGCCTCTCTCATCCTAAAATCATTCCTTCCCACAGCTCCTTCTTATCCTCACACTTCATAAGGGAGCTCCTTGAAAAAACAGGAGCAGCAAACCTTCATCTCCACTTCACAATCATGGATTCTCTGTTCCACCCACTGTAATGTATAACACTGAAACAGTCACCTTTAATGATACCTCCTAGGAGCTAAGTTCAGCAGACATAAACCAACATTTCTCTTGACCTTGAGGCACTTGACAGTGCTGCACTCCCTCCTTGAAATCAGCCCCCCCCCCGGCCTTGATTTCCAGAACCCCACTCTCTCCTGGTTATCCTCCTGTCTACTCCTTCTTGATGTCCTTCACTGGCTTCTCTTCCTCTGCCTCTCCTCTAAATGTTGGTGTTTCCTGATTCCGTCTTGATCCTGGTTCCATCTTGGTCCATTCTAGTTCCATCCTGATACCTCTTCTTACCTTATATACTCTATGTTTGAAATCAACCACATAGCTTCAACTGACAGATACAAGCTGGTAACTTTCCAACTTTCATAGCTGCAATCCAGACCAGTCATGTGAGCTCTCCTCGACCTCATTACATCTGCCTGCAGATATCCCCATGTAGGTTCCACAGGCACCTCAAACTCAACATGGCTAAAACCACACTAAGCATTTTATTTACTCTACTTTTTCGTCCTCTTAAGGCATCAGTAAGGAGAGTGTTTGTTAAGTACTGCATCAGTTTGGGGTCTTTAGAGAAACAGAACCAATAAGGTACATGTGTGTATGTGTGTTAAATATACACAAACATCCACAAATTAAGAGATTTAAGGAATTGGCTCACACAGTTGGAGGAACTGGCAAGTCTGAAATATGTAGGGAAGACCTGGAGGCTGGAAATTCAAACAAGAATTGATGCAGTAGCCTTGGGCTTATTCCCCACTCAAACAGGCAAGAAGAGGGTCTGACCCTCTCACCTCTACATCCCCAGCACCCTATACATAGCAGAAGCTCAGTAATTGTTGGTGAATGGTTAGTCAGGCATAAAGTGAAATTCTATTAAGTGAGAATGGGATCAAAAGATGTGGTCGGCTGCGCATTTTAATAAGAATCAGGAAACTTGAATAAGGCTGTATTATAAATCAAAATACAGCCCTTTTGAGACATTTATTTGCCAAAGTTACCTGACTACTACACCTGTGACTGAATGAGAACCATCACACAGACAGAAGCATGTCCATTCTGATCCTTTGCCTGAATGTCGCAACTCTGTGAAGTAGAGATGGCAAAGAAAAGGCACATTTCACAACTAAATTGAGGTTTAAAAGACTAAGGTCTTGTCTAGGTTACTAGAAAAAATACCTAGGCAAAGAAAAGGCACATTTCACAACTAAACTGAGGTTTAAAAGACTAAGGTCTTGTCTAGGTTACTAGAAAAAACACAATGAAAGGTCTTAGTTATTCAGGGATATGCAGGAGGAGGGACCATAAACAACAGAAAGTCAGACAAAAAGGAGCCATATAGTCCATAATAGATGATTTTGGATTAAGGATGCTTGTCTACCTAAATCTGTAAAAACTAAAGATATCTTCTATAATTTACAAAGGATGGTTTTATCATAATTATTGCTCAGAGAAACGTTTGTCTTTCTAATCTGTAAGTCCATGTTATTTTTTTAAAGATTTTATTTATTTATTTGACAGAGAGAGAGATCACAAGTAGACAGAGAGGCAGGAGGAAGCAGGCTCCCCACCGAGCAGAGAGCCCGATGTGGGCCTCAATCCCAGGACCCTGAGATCATGACCTGAGCCAAAGGCAGAGGCTTTAACCCACTGAGCCACCCAGGGGCCCAGTCCATGTTATATTAGACTACTAGTGTTATCTCATATTCATTGTTGGAGTAATAAATTTCTGGTTAGATAGTAAATATCTAGGAGTGCTGTTTTCTGAAATAAAGCCAGAATGTATTAAATCTACAGTTCACTAGGGATGGCTAAATAGCCTATATTAACCCCAAAGCATTAAAAATTAATAAAATATTAATAATATTTAGTCCCAGTATTACATTTGGGGATTCTCTGAAGTACCTGGTGTTCCCTGAAGCCAGAGTAGTGGAAACCCTCCATTAGCCATTCCTATTAGACAAAGCAGGGGCTGAGCATCCTCCCTATATTTGCATATATAGTAAATTGACCTTCTCAAAGCTCTTTTCTATGTAGTATCATTTATCATAAAACTCTTATAGACCTTGTTAAAATATTTTTTATTATAGTTGACAGAAAAGAGAGTCGAACGCCTAACGTCGTGTCACTGGTAAATGGCAAAAGCAGAACTATACACCAGGCCCTTCTGCCTCCAGGCCTATTTATGTATAAATCTATCAAGGCTTCACAGCTATGGACCCACCAGACTGTAAGTAGCATGAGGCCAGAGAAAAATCATATCTAACTGCTCCCCACTGGTGTTCAGCATAGAACCTGATACACAGGAGGCACAAAATAAGTACATACCTGGGGAGTGACTGGATTCATTTTCTTAAGAGTTGCTTTAGTCACCTGCGTGGTAAAATGGGGTATACAGTATTGCCAAATAGCTTTTAAAATGCTACTGGCATTATCAAGAATAAACAAAGAAGATACTATTTTTTTTTCAAAACCGTGTATGCTGGGGCCCCTGGGTGGCTCAGTCATTAACCATCTGACTTCGGCTCAGGTCATGATCTCAGGGTCACAGGATCAAGCTCCGCAACAGGTTCCCTGCTTGTGTTCCCTCTCTAGCTGTGTTTCTCGCTGTCAAATAAATAAAATCAAGAAGGAAGGAAGGAAGGAAGGAAGGGAGGGAGGGAGGGA
>PITA01012298.1:0-62679 GCA_004023965.1 Spilogale gracilis
AAGGGTACTGCAGCCACCTACTGTTTTGGATGAGGGCTGTGGTCAAAGATACCATTTCCTGTCAGAGCAGTGTTCCTGGACCCTATAACAGATTGTCTCAAGCCTGCTGGTCTACAGCAACTGCTTCTTGTACATGACACTTGCACTAGCAATTTGATGACTGATCTTTGAAATAAAGTCCCAAAGATACATGAAAAAAATAAATCTAATCTATTTCATGCCAAAACTTATTTGCACACAATATAGAGTTCTGTTTCAAATGAAAGGGAGATCCAGTGAACACTTTGTGGGAAGACTATAGCTATCTCCAACTACTGTTTCTGTCAAAAAAAAAAGTAATATTTGGGTGTCTTAGTGGAGTTTCAGTGGAGTTTTTCTGTATGAACATCATCATTATATTGATTCCCTGGAAAGGAGTCAAACTGTTTCTCACTTCAGTAAGCTAACCACAGGAAGTAAATGGTTCCTACTTAGACATCCAATCTTACATTAGCCAAAGTAATGCACAGGTATATAGATAAATGGAGGTAAGAGAGGATGGGTGGAAAGAGAATGATCTATTATGATAGAGCAGTGAGGATGGATAGATTGATTCTAGATACAGAGAGAAATTAGAGCAGGTAGATGATGGTAGAATCAAGTGGTCTATTTAAAAGCATTGCCTATTTATTTATTAATTGCCAAGCAGATTCTGTGCTGTCTTTAGCTGAGTTGTGCCTTTACTTCCTGAATTTAGGTTTCACTGGAAGCCAAATTCAAGTTACAAAGATTCTTAGTGAGTATGGAGTCGTGGGAGGAGAGTATATCTTCATCGATATCTTCATAGATAATTGTTTGGTGTAGTCACACTGTTGATTAAGCACATCCATTGGGTTTGGTTTTTCTATTTGACTCCCAGAGGGCAACCTAATTTCTATTGTGTCTAAACTGATAGGGGGTGACATTCGTCATCATCCTTTTGCAACAACAGCATTAGGTTGATCATTATTTATCACATTTATCAGAAAATAGACACAAAAACTAAAGATTACATTTATCTGATCAAGTTTCAATTTTAAGGGAAGTATCCCAGTATTATTTCTCATCACCGTTTTTTAAAAGAACTGCAATAATGTCACCATGAAGTGGTTGAAGATCAATTAAGACTGAATTTCACTTTTTATATGAGTATTGTGCTTTTGCAAATTGGTCTCTATCTTTCCTCTTCTTTTACATCTGTTAAAACTTAAATTACAAAGGCATTTTTGCTAAATTGAAATTTTTTGTACATTTTCTTTAATGCTTTAATATATAAAAACTTGGAAACTTAGTGTTTATTTTTCTACATTAAGGTTATATGTTATTTTTTACTGTTTATATGCCTTTTAGGGATATTTGTTAGATAGCCTTTGGTATCATCATGACATAATTTCCCTAATGGCAAAATTACCCACAGTATTTAATTTTCAGTATAAACTGAATGGAAAAATTAGTAATTCTCATCTTTCTATTTCTTGATTGCCTTATATATATTTTATTTTTTAATTTATATTTTCTTCATGTAATTTGCTGGGCTAGATCATAATCAATAACAGTATTTAACTTCTGTAAAATGTCAGTATAACCAAGTCATAATATAAACAATAGTATTAATAGCACATACCAACATTTTCAATGTTATATTCTGGTATTGTGCTAAATTCTCTATCTCTCTCTGTATATAAACTATTATTATATGATTAATATAAATATATATTATATATTTTTATAAATTTAGTATTTATTAAAAAAAACAGTGAGATATAGATAGATGAGATTAAAATCAATTTATAGAAATGGAAATCCAGAGTGGGAAAGAGTAAGTACTTATTTCAAATAACAAAACCAATATATAGTAGAAACTGGTCTCTGTGACATCTATGCAGAATGCTTAATCATTATAGCATTAGTATGAATGCCATTCATAATATCTTAGTGACCCCAATGAATACATAATCTTCTTTAAAAATGCATTGTAGTATAGTAACTTAGAATCATTTATCCAGAAACAATAAAATTCTTGGAGCTAATTTTGTTTTAGTATCATATAAACCAATGTTATATTGCTATAATATGCTCTTCTATCCAAAAGAAATACAATATTCTTTTAACTTTCCACTATTTTTCATCATTTTATTCTTTTTTCTGTTAGGACAAAAAGGAAGGGCAAACTTATTTTTGGTGACATGAATAGAATCATGTATCAATTTTTCACATTTGTGGTACACAGAGAACAAAAGATAATGAGTTTCATTTAGAATGTAAGCCATCAAAGAGACACAGAATTGATACTTGGCCCTCTGAGTATGCATATCAACTATGCCAAACAGACCTGCTATTTAAAACTTTCTGAAAAATTTGTAGACAAAGGAAACTACTCTGGATATGTTTCTTTTAAAGATTTATCTATTTATTTGGGAGGAAGAGTGCATACATGCCAGTGTTCACATGAGTGGAAGGAGGGGTAGAGGGAGAGACAGAATCTCAAGCAGACTCCCTGCCACTCTCAAAGTGGCTTGACCTCATGACTCTGAGATCATGACCTGAGCCGAAATCAAGAGTTGACCTTAACCAACTGAGCCACCCAGGCAACCCTACTCTGGATATTGTTGAAGTGAACTCAAATCATAAAGAAATAAAGCTTATTTTATGGCAACAGTAGAATCAGTCAACATTGTGTAGTCTTTAGAAATGCACACTGGGAGTTCACAATAGCTTGTCTTATTTGTAGAAATAACTAACAAATGCGTGGTTATTTATTTGATCTCTTTCTATTGAATTTCACTCTGTTTTCTAAGTGGAACAATGAGAAATCTTTATTAATGACTGGAGTTATGGAAGCTGCAGGAGGAAATAAAATGAAAAATGAACACAGGAAATAGAAGAATGTGACAAGTTATGGGGGAAACAAGAAACAAATACAAAAGAATCATAGAAGAATGTAAAAATAGGAAAATTATGTTAGAAATAACATATGACAGTGTTGTATCATCAGTCAGCATCATTCTAACACATACTCATTTTTTAAAAAATATTTTATTTATTTATTTGTTAGAGAGAGAGAAAAAAAGAGCACGGGAGAGTGTGCAAGTAGGTAGAGCAGCAGGCAGAGGAGAGGGAGAAGCAGACCCCTGTTGAGTAGAGAGCCTGATTCAAGGCTCTATCCCAAGACACTGGGATCATGACCTGAGCCAAGGAAGACACACTTAACTGACTGAGCCACGCAGGTGCCCCATTTATTTATTTATTTGTTTGTTTGTTTGTTAGTTTATTTATAGATACTCATTTTTTAAAGACATATCTGCTCTGATATATTGTATATAACTATACTAATGGTATACTAATGGTGTATATATATGTCTGTGTGCATATATATATATATATATATAGTATTTATTTATTATTTTCTTAAAGATTTATTTATTCAACAGAGAGAAACACAGCTAGAGAGGGAACACAAACAGGGGGAGTGAGAGAGGGAGAAGCAGGCTTCCGGCTGAGCAGAGACCCCGATGGGGGGCTCAATCCTGGGACTCTGGGATCATGACCTGAGCCAAAGGCAGACACTTAATGACTGAACCACCCAGGCGCCCCATACAGTATTTAGTATAATGCCAGAAACTAGTTAACATTAGAAATGTATATATTGCTATATAGCCTTTGGTATCATCATTATTTTTCATCTTATAGTTTTGCTATACTGACATTTTAGAGAGTGATTTAAGTACTATTGTTGAGTATGATCTAGTCTAGCAATTTTTCATAAACAAAATATAAATTAAAAACATATATATAAAGAAATCAAGAAATAGGAAGATATGAGAATTAACAATTTTTCTAAGATCTCTGGGGAAATATAGGAATACATTTTCTAAATCCTTTCCTGTATAATTGCCTTGCAAATGAAGAGGGTTTGGGAATTATTAAAGGACTTTATAAGAGCCCAACACAGTCAACAATACCACATTCTCAGACAGGACTCCTTTCCTCTTGCTGTTTCTTCTTGGAAAGGTAGCCTTCTAAAATTACTTTCTTGTAAGTCCAAGGAAGTCCCTAGAGATCATCATTTGTTTGTTTGTGGTTTTTGATTGTTTCATTTCTATGCTCAGTTCCATCACTCATACATTTTAAGAATTCCTTAATAATTCCTTCTCCAAAATATTGGGCCACAAATGTTTCAGAATGCAGAGGGGTTTTTTGGGGGGGATTTTAACATAATAGTAAGTCCCATAAATATTAGAAACACGTCAAGATCCAAGGCTGCACTCTATAATCAAATATTCTCCTATTGTTGATAACATATGAATAATCACTCAGTGAGGGCTAAATAATTACCAAAAATAGCCTCATGCTCACGCAAGGCTGCTTTTGCTGCCAGTGAGTTGGTACAAAACCACAGCAACAACAAAAAAACCTTTTGGTTTTCAAAGCTTTTAGAGTCTTGGAATTGCTAACTGGTATTGAGAAAATTATTATTAAAAAGATTTAAACTTTATTAAACTCCTTTTCTTCTTATTAAAATGATGTTTGATCATTCAAACTTAAGTAAACATTTTCTGTAATCCAAATATATAGGCAATTTAAATTCCTTTATGACTTTCACTTTACACATTTTTATTTATTTATTTTTTTTAATTTGGAATCTAGAAAAGGTGTCAGGCTATTTTTCTCATCTGCACTGCATGTAATGGGTCAAAGTTTACTATTATTTATGGGTTTATTTTCTCTCTAGTATAGTGATTCTGAAATAGATTTCTGCTTAATTTTATGTAAAGGAGTTCAATTCAAGAAGATGACTTGTGTATTTTGTGATATGCTGAATCATACATAATTTGTTTTTAATATAGATCCAACAAATAAGTGTATTGCCAAAAATAAAGGTGATATTGAACTGAAGAATCAATATTTTGGCAAAGCATCATTACCCATAGAAGTCTCATTAATGCTTTGGCACAATTATTAGGTAAACAACATGTGGTTTAGTAAATCTATTTAGCCCCTGGGGAGGACTTCTGCATAGGGAGAACAATATGGAACATCAGCTTTTATTGAGTTTCCCAAATGGTCATTGCCGGTTTATGGAGATGAGGATACAGGTTGTATTACAGTTTCCCAAGTAATAGAATCTCAGGTGTGCAGGCTTTTGATATTGGACGCTTTAATATCATTACCACTAATTTCCCCAGTCTCACTCCTCTCCCCCACAGGAGCACACCAATGCAAAGCAATGCATTATAAAGAATTTTTCATATTTAAAATGTATTTTTATGTTTTCTTTTCATGAATTTCCTCTCAAACACAACTTCCCACTTAAGATGTATTTTTTTTTTTTTTCCGGATGGCTTTGCAGTATGCTAGTGCACAGACGCTGCTAGCATATACTTGTTTTTCGCTCATATTAGGTAAAGGCAGCACTCTAGATGGCTGAATTCAGAGGAGATGATAACAGAGCACAGAAAAGTTTTAAGCCATCACTTACAGCTTTGGCTGAAGAATGCTGTGGAAGTGAATGCAAAAGTGATCCTTCTAAGTAAAATATATATATTTATATACAAAAATATACATATATATATTATTATGCATATATATGTATATATATATATACACACATATGTATATGCTCAGGTGTCATATGTATAAATAATTGATGCATGAGTCAGTGGAGATGATATTGTTCATGATGATTTTTCAAACCACTAACTCCACAGTTTTAAAGTGAGTTGAAAATGTCATCACTACATTGCTTTGTTATTTTTCTTTTAATCTATAATTTTTGTCTGTTTTTGTCGTCACACTTTCATGTTGAAATAAGTAGAGACTACCCTAATGAGAGCAGACAAAGGCTATTTACTGGAAACTTGCTATACAAAATGTCAGCCACATCACTGTGCCTTGTCAAGATTCAAAGGCAGGCAGGGAAATGGGAAAGCTTTAAAGAGATAGAGAAAAAAAGAGTTCAGTTATGCTCTGAGTAAAGGACATCGTCACAAGGAAGTTTAAGAGGGTTAACTAGAAGCGCGTATCTCAATAGAGTAGGATATCAGGACCAGTAAGAGAAATCAGACTTTCTCTCTTTGGTCCCGAGCTGAAAGTGACACAAACATGAACAGACAGGCAGGGGAGCTGGTAGTCATTGAGCATGTCCCGACAATTTTGGAATTCTGGACAGATTGCTTCTGTGTGGTTTGGCGTCCTAGGCTGGGTGCCGCAGAGATTGTGGGTCTGATCTCTATTGCCCTAGATGGTCTGGTCATTGCCCAACTCTATATCCATTCTCCCATTAGGTATTAGATACACAACAGTTGCTGCTGCTAGCAAAAATCCTCAGAGGAATATAAAGTGCTGGGAGTACAGTCCTCTCATCTCCATCCCAATCTGCTTGGAAAATCACATTGAATTTTTTGGGCTGTTTTAAATTCTAGGCAAGAATAGGTAGAAATCTTTTTTTTTCTTTTTTTCTTTTTTTTTTTTTAACTGTTTGAGTTTAGAAAGGTTTTAGTATTCTAGATTAGGGTGTTTTTCTCCAAGAACCCAGGGGTGACACCAGGTCTAATCTCTAAATTTCACTGTCTTTTGAAAAGAGATAAGGGTTTATCTAGGCAGAGGGACCATACTGTTTGAACAGAGGAATTCAAAAATTCATTGAAAAATCCACTTATCTGCAAGATGTTCTCCATTGCAAAGATCATTTTATAGACCAAGAATATAAGAGCAGACAATGTCTGTAGTTTGCTTAAAGCCACACAATTTGTAATTTGAAAACATAACTTACTTCAAACTCTTTAACAATGTATCGTTCTGAGGATTATTCACACAAATGAATGTTAGCCAAAGCCTTACAGTGTTATGCTATGAAAAACAATGACACTTATGTTTATTTAAAATTTCTCTTAGGTGTTATTTGTTTAATTAAATATATTAAACAATATGGGAAATGAAGCTCTATGAAATCCAGGACTGGGCTGTACCTCTTTTATTCATTTACCATGTAGAATATTTTGCATAATAAATACTCAATAAATACATGGTGAGGGAATTAATATTTGAAAACTACTATTTCTTATTTTTTTAAAGATTTTATTTATTTATTTGACATAGTGATATCACAAGTAGACAGAGAGGCAAGCAGAGAGGGAGGGGGAAGTAGGCTCCCTGCTGAGCAGAGAGCCCAATGCAGGCCTCAGTCCCAGGACCCTGAGATCATGACCTTAGCCAAAGGCAGAGGCTTAACCCTCTGAGCCACCCAGGCACCTGAAAACTCCTATTTCTACATCAGAGGGTTTTTTGTTTGTGTGTTGGGGGGGAGGGCGTTTTGCATTTTCTCTTACATTCAACATTTCAACAAACACACCATGGATCAGATGATATAATGTCAGGTGATATAATTAAAAGGATTAATACAATCTTTAACCTCTTGGAGATCTTCCAGTTCTATATTACTATTTCCATATAAAATAATTAAAGAATACTTCTCATATATCCACAGAATTCAGTATTTTCTCATATGCTTTTGGAGTAAACTGTGTCTTAATTGGAGCACTCAAACTTGTAATTCTTTTAGTTATTATTGTTATTTTTGTCTATTTATTAACATTGTAAACTTGACATAACAAAAGTATGTTCAATAATTACAATCATTGCTTGCCTTTAGAAAATTTGGGCTACCAGGAGTTCAGTGACACATATATATTGAGATGAAAAGTATGTGGTATAGATAGAGTCTTCTATAATATCTCACCAAAATATTTCTTAATTACTGTGGTGGTTTTAACAAATGTTCACAAATTCTTTGCTATTCTTTCCTTCAGGAGGACTAAAATGCCCCCCGCCTTGAGTATAGGTTAGACTTAGTAAATCCTTTTTAATAAGCAATGTAAGCAAAATTTTTAAAAATGTAATATTACTGTAGAAAATCCTAGCAGGCATTGTTGTAACAAAGAGATCAAATTATTATCACAAGTAATAATAATCAGTTATTATTCAACGTCAATATCATCTACCTCCTGATAGGATGAATGAGATGGGCATTTCACATCTCTGGCATTATCTCCAATATTCATAATATCATCTAATCATGAGAAAATATTAGTTTGACCCAAATTAAAAGGCATTATGGAAAACAGCTAACTAGTACCTCCAAAAGTTTCAAAGTGTAAAAAACAAAGACACACTGAGAAATGTCACAGACAGGAGGTTTCTAAGGTGATGTAAAAATTAAATGCAACATGATATTCTGTCCTACATCCTTGCACAGAATTAAAAGAAGGACATTAGTGTAAAAACTGGTAAAATATGAATAACGTCTGTAGTTCACTTGATCCTATTGTATCAAAGTTAATTTCTTAGTTTTGGTAAATGCACCATGGTGAGGTTAAGATGTTAACTACAGGGAAGCAGGTTGAGGGATGCAAAATTTTATAACTCTTCCAAGATCCAATTCTAAATTTATTTCAAAATAAGAGTCTTAATAAAAAGTCTCTGTCATTTAACTGAATACTGACCAATTCCATATAGACTTTTTTTCTTTAAAGTCAACTCTTCTTCATCTGCCTTTTGCTCCTATGCTAATGCTAAGTTGTAGTTTAAAATTTTCTTATTTCCATTTTAGTTGAGATGTGAACCTTAGGGGGTATATTGAACACTACCATCTGACAAAAGCAAAAGTCGTGGGAGTTTGTGATGAACTGATATCTTCTGTCTTGACACTCTGTAGATGAAAGTGCACCCACATATCTGAAGATCGGGAATGTGGAATCGACTAGACAACTAAAAAGCAAGTGATGATACAACAATGTATTTCTTTTTAAATTCTAATTCCTTATCTGATGATGCAGTGATGCATATTTAAATTTAAGAGATAGCAATTCTGCCAAAAATGATTTTAGAAATTAGCCGTGTTACTAAACAAAATTGAATTAATAACAGTTTATCAAGGTTGCTAGATATAAATGAATATTGAAAAAATATTATAGGTATATAGAGCAGCATAAAAGAATTAGAAAATATAGTTTATATTTTTTTAAAAATAGCAACAAAAAGGAGTGCAAAGAAACAAAAGTAAAATTTCCATGAATGGGATACTAAAGATTATGTAAAGCTTCAATCAGTCAATCAATAAAAGAGCATTTTTCTTGGAACTTGATAATCTGATTCTAAAAGTTATATAAAGAAAAGATCGAAGACTTGCTCCAAGGTTTTTGAGTAATAACAACTAGATAAGTGAACTTGCCCAATCAGGCATTCAGAATTATTATAAAAATATAGTATGTAAGAAGTTTGGGTAACAACAGAGGGAATAATAAGTAAACCAAGTATACAGAGTAAAGACTGGAGCGAGAGATCTCTTTTTATAAAAACATTGACATATGATGAATAGTGCATTTTATTCGATATAGAATGATGAATTCCATGGAAATAAGAAAAAATAAAATTATCTACACATACAAAATAGAATTGATTACCACACATCATGGATAAAAACTAATATCAGAAAAATTAAAGACAATATGAAAAGCAAAACAAAGACAACATGAAAAAAGCAAAACTTAGATGAAAATATAGGACAGTATTTTTATGATTGGAATAAGCAATTATTTTTAAACATTAAGATGAAAAAGCATTAAACACACTGGAGAATATTAAAATAGTTAACCATTTTAAAGTTAAGATTTTTTTTTTATCAAAAAATACAATAAATGAGGGGTGCCTGGGTGGTTCATTCAGTTAAGTATCTGCCTTGCCTCAGATCATGATTCTGGGATCAAGCTCCACGTTGGGCTCCCTGCTCAGCAGAGAATCTGCTTCTCTCTCTCCCTCTGCCCTCCCACCACCCCCTTCTTATGCTTACTCGCTCTGCTTTTTCTCGTGTTCTCTCTCTCTCTCTCAAATAAGTAAATCTTAAAAAAAATACAATAAACAAAATAAAAACATATGCCACAAAATAGAAGACATTTGCTAAATATGTAATTAAGAAAGAAATGGCACTCAAAATACATGAAATATCACAAATCAGGGGCACCTGGGTGGCTCAGTTGGTTAAGCGACTGCCTTCAGCTCAGGTCATGATTCCGGAGACCTGGGATCGAGCCCCGCAACGGGCTCCCTGCTCGGCGGGAGGCCTGCTTCTCCCTCTCTCAGTCCCTCTGCTAGTGTTCTCTCTCTTGCTGTGTTTCTCTCTGTCAAATAAATAAAAATCTTAAAAAAAAAGAAAAGAAAGATCACAAATTAATAAGAAAAAAAAACAAAAGAAAAATGAGCAAATTACCTCAATGAGTATTTCACAGACATATTATATTAGTCTAATTAAACATTTGACTAACTAACTGGACATATGAAAACATGCTCAACCTCAATGAAATGACAAAAAAATGAAAACTAAAAGCATAATGGGTTATTATTTTACATCCACTCCATGAAAATATCCAGCTACTCCATTACTGGGGAGTATTTGGAACAAAGGAGACAGTACACACAACTGGTATGGAGATGGAGTACTATAATACTTTTAGGAAAACATTCAGGTTCTATGTTGTAGTGTTGGATATTTTCATACCCTATAGTCCAACGTATCATTCCCAGATGTACGTAAGGACCAGCAGATATGGTAAGACTATTTACAGCAGCATTATCCAAGATAACAACAGAATGATGTTGACCAGGGAAAAGGGATAGATTTTAGCTACAACATCACTGTAGATGGAAGTAGAAACTAATGTGAAGAGGAAAAAAATAGATCACAGATAATCACATTTAGCATCACACTTACACAAATGCAGAGAACCCATAACCCTAAATTTACCCTGAAATAACAATCAAGTAGCAAAACAAAGCTTTATTTCTATTTTTGCAGAGTCTTAATGTGAGTCATGCAAGAGAGCATCTCTTCTCCTTGTAAGGACTCTGAAATCCCAGCTATTTCCAATGTATGAATTTACCACTCAAAATGCAGTCTTCATTATTGTCCCCAAAAGGGTAAATACACACAGCTAGCTTCTACTCTGGTATGGAAGGGATGCATGTGCTTCCAACCACTAATCAGAAATAATCAAGGAGGATGGATAAATGAGGAAGAATCTCTGGCTATTTGCGAAATAATAAAAGTATGTATCTCAACAGTGTTTCAACAAGATCCACAATAACAATAATCTATTGTTTAGGAATAACTAAATAAGTGACAAAATTATAAAAATCAAAGAAAAGATAAAAACAATAGTGATGTATTAGGCAAGAAACAGAACAATGGGGATCAGGGAAGAAAAGACAGAGCTTTAGTAATGTTTTATATTGGATTCATGTTATTGGTTCAAGATATTTATTTTGCTATAAATAATTCTAATGTAATTCACACTTAGATTACACACTTTCTCTTTTATGGATAAAAGGTCCTATAATAAAAATAAAGACTAGCCATAATGTGGATAATTTTAATTTTTTGAGAAATAGACTTTCCTTCATTAGAAGAAATATACAAGGAAGGCACTTATGCCACATTAAGGCATGAAATGACTCTTTAGTGGAAACCTATAAATTTCTTCTGTGGTGTAAATTTTTAATATCTTTTTCTTGACTCTGTCTCTCCCTTCTTCTCCTGAGTTATTAAACATATTAAATAGCATAAAATTAAACTTTATGTTACCCCTAAGTAATGGCAAATCAGTTCTAAGATTGATTTTGATAATCCACAAAAGTTGAGATTTGAAATATTTTATTCATGCCCTAAAAATTAGCTAGACTAAAGCTACATACATAAAAATGTCCAGAAATTCAAAGCGGCAGCCATATCTGGCCTTCGGGAGAATCCAAAGAAAATTGCATTCTTAGAGTTTTGCCCACCTAAACTTTTATTTAAGAGCCCCTGAGCACGAAATCTGGCCTCATGACTTATCAATAACTTTTTTTCTAAACAATTTCTTTCTTTCCTCTTATTCTGTAAGCTATTTACAGATAATACTTTGGTGTAGTTAATCCCTAGTGACCCTCTGCTCCTCAGGGGAGACAAGTGTTAGTCAGCTGTGGTATACCACAGTCAGAATTTGCACAACTACTATAATATTAGAGTTTCTCCTGAGGTTTTGGACTTCACTGGAACCTGACTTGCATAATAACTAGCCTGCAAAATGGAGGGAGGACAAGAATGAACTTCATATTCAAAACTCTTGTTAGAACCAAAAGCATAGGACATGGAGGGAGAAAGGCTTTTGTCAGGTTTAACCTGACAGAGAGTTTTCTCCAGCTTTGACACTAACCATGTGGTCCCAAGTGACACCGCCTGTGTGAGAGGTGAAGATACCCAGCTGAAGGAAAGCAAAGATGTGCCTCTGAGAGGATTTTATTCTGTCCTATAAAACTCAGGATCTGCAATTTTTTGAAAATCATATAATCCCTATAGGCATCATGGTTCTTGATTTCTGAGAAACCACTGAAACATTTCACCATAGCAAAAACAAAAGAATTAATTTTGGATATTTTTTCAAGAGGGTTAAAAATAAATTTTATTAGGGAATTAATTATAAGAAAAACATAACCATAAAAATTGTATGTATTACTGACCCTAATTAAATATACTTGCATTATCCCTTTCTGTACAGATGGGCATATCACATGAATATAGCCTTTGATGGCATTTAAAAAGTGAGTATTGCAGATATTTGTTAAAAATGTAATGGTCTGGGATCACCTGTGTGGCTTCGTCCATTAAACATCTGACTCTTGATTTCAGCTCAAGTCTTTATCTCAGGATCAGGACTTCAAGACCTGTGTTGGGTTCCCTGCTGGGAGTGCAGCCTACTCAAAAAAAAAAAAAAAAAAAAAAAAAGCAACAATTTAAAAATTATTAAAACACATAGATAAAGGACGAAATATTCTCTTTTCCAATGAAAAGTTTTGTTTCACTAAGAAATAATCAGTTCCTCACATTAATAGAAAACTTGTGGTTTTGAGCAAGTCACATTTTTCTTGTAGTATTACCACAAACGTGTTTATTTGTTGGTAGTGCACATGACATGTTTTTAAACGCTCTGGATACTGGGCTTTTAATCAGTACTTCTTTAATGGACTGCATAGTAAAAAAAAAAAATATCAATAAATTTGTAAATAAAAGAAGAATTCATGTCAGAAGAAAAAAATAAAACTAGAGGTAAATTCAGTGCCTCCACTAGGTTTTTTTGAGTTACATGTTATTATATTTTTCTTCATTCTTGGGAATGAAGAAATTGGAATAAAGTTTTATTTCGGTTTTAATATTAAAACCCAGAAAGGGAAAAATTTTGAAGTGATATAATTAAAGTTCTTCTTTTTTTAAGATTTTATTTATTTATTTGAGAGAGAGAGAAAGAGAGAGCATGAGTGAGGGGAAGGGACAGAGGAAGAGGGACAATGAGACTCCCCATAGAGCAGGGAACTATAAGCAGAGTTCCATCCTAGGACCCCAAGATTATGATCTGAGCTGAAATCAAGAATCTGGCACTTAATTGATTGTGTCACCCCTGAAATAATTTTATTTCTATTACAAAATAATTATTTATTTTTGACAAACTAAGCATATCTTACCTATTTTTCTAATAAGCATTCATTCAACTTCATTATCTATAAAATTAAGCATACCTGCTGTTAATGATGGATATATTTACTTGTATGTGTTCTAGTAAAAATTTAATAAGAATACAAAAGTAATTTCTAACTTCTGTACACATGAATACTTGTTTTTGACTTGAAATTACAGTCAATAAAATCAATCTCAAATGGTTTAATGTCAGGTTGTAAGTCAATATACTGAGGTTGAGTAAAATAGTACATTTTCAAGAAAACTTAGAGCTCTAACACTGGAAGCCTACCATTAGTGCTTTTGTTCTCCAACATCATCAAAATATACACATACAGCCACACAAACACACATATAATTCTGGAATCGTATCTTCATAGGAGTTCCTATGCAGGAGCCTGACTACTCTCTGATCATGAGAAAATGACTCTGGGAAGATGTTGATTTCTACTAATTATAAATGTAATTATTGATTTGGGTTTGTTAGTTGGAATGCATCCAAAAGTCATGGATTTTTTGTTCTAATTTATAATTTCTGTTCATAAATACCATTATTAAACTACACATTCATTATCAAATTTAGAATTTGTTTTTGCTTTATATCACAAAATAATTAACTTTTCTATAATTTTATTAGCATCGAGCTACATATTATTTTGGTCTTTGGATTTGGGTACATATGTAATATTGAACTAAAGCTATAGAATGCCCCATTCAAGGCTACATCACTAAAAAGCAGAACTGGAAATTTTTCTGGGGCATCAGTTACTCTTTTATTCTTTGAGGTCTGCATGTAGTCTCTGAAGGAAATACTTAGCTGCCCTGCAAACAAAAGCAGCCATAGATGATCCACAAATCATGAGGGGCAGTAGGCAACTCTGTCCTTCAGGATCCAAGGATCTTGAATTCAAGCCCCACGTTGTGGGTAGAGTTTACTTAAAACTATATATGCAAATAATGAGCATAACTGTATTCTAGGAAGCATGTATTTATAAAAACAAGTAGCTTGTTAAATTTGATCCATAGGCTATACTTTTCTAACTTCCCCAAAATTCCACAGTGATAAAGACCTTGATGTTTCATGAAGCTTTAAAGACCTTTGAAGCTAATATTTGCTTGTAATCACTTATATCTTCCTTATGCATTTAACACTAGTGTATTTTATTTATTTCATCCTTCAATTATAATTCTTCTCTTGTCATATAAAAATCAACAAGACACTGAGACATTTCATTCTGAGGTATTATGAACAAGCTTTGTTTTATGTTCCATAATTTGGCTATTATTCCAATATCTGGCTTAATCAAAGATAGCTAAATTACTCTATTTGTTTCTGCTTTCAAGCTATTTCAGTATGTAGTTTTGAGTTTTCATACATGAGAAAATTGGGCCTCATAAAGATGTATTTGTGTAAAGGAATAGGATTTTAAAATGAAAGAGCATTTTAATACTCTTTTCAGGTAACTATGAATATTTATTTTTGATATTACACTAACACTTGGCAAGGCAGTTCCGTAAAGGTTAATTGTAGGTGGAATCTAAAAGCAAATCAAATAATTTTTATTACATGGTTACATTAAAATACAGAAAGTATCTTGTACTTTCAAAGATCTTTTATTCATGCAGGTTTTGTAATAGCATGTATTGTTCATTTGAAAAATATCTGTTACCGCATTGTGCAGATTTTCCAAGATTTGACACATTTTTATTATGTGTATCAAAAATCACAATTTTAATTTCTCAATGATTTTATCAGAAAGTCTCTAAGTGTCAGGAACCTGTCAAGTTCACAGAGTCAGATACAAGTTTTTCTAAATTTACAATTTTCTTTTGAGAAATTGAATTGCCTGATTGGCATCAGAGAGAATGATTTGACTTTAAGTGACAGCCTTATTTTGTGCATTTTTGAGAAAATCTCCAAATAAACAGAACTGACAAACCACAAACTTTCTATTAGACCTCCTTTTGTTTAAAAATTCTGTTTCTTGAAGAAGTAGCTGATACTTGAGCTTGCAAATCACACAACGGGCTTTCCTCAAGATGGCTGTTTTTCCTCGTATGGCAGCAGACATGCTTTGGGAAAATGTCCTCATTTCTTCCCACAAAAGATTAGAAACTATGTGTACTCAAGTGTGAACATTAAACTAAATTAATAATTTTTTAGTGTTTCATCAAGGACATTTTTTTTTTTAAGATTTTATTTATTTGACAGAGAAACACAGCCAGAGAGGGAACACAAGCAGAGGGAGTGAGAGAGGGAGAAGCAGGCTTCCCGCCGAGCAGACAGCCCGATGTGGGGCTCGATCCTGGGTCTCCAGGATCATGACCTGAGCCGAAGGCAGTCGCCCAACCAACTGAGCCACTCAGGTGCCCCTGGTGAATAGTATTTCTAATTATATTTTAAATTAATCATGTACAAGGTGCCTGGGTGGCTCAGTGGGTTAAGCCTCCTCCTTCTGCTCAGGTACTGATCTCGGGGTCCTGGGATGGTGCCCAGGGTCAGCCTCTCTGTTCAGTAGGGAGCCTGCTTCCTCCTCTCTCATTGCCTGCCTCTCTGCCTACTTGTGATCTCTCTCTCTGTCAGATAAATAAATAAATAAAATCTTTTAAAAAAATAATCATGAACAGTATTTGTCATGATAATTTTAAATAATCAGAGTTCTAGAATATATCACAGAACCTGTTTCTGGAAATACCTGTATTTATTTCTACCAAGAGAAAACATTTTGCTCTAAAAAAAGCCCAAAACATAAAATACTATTTTATTAATGTGAGGAAGTTATATTTTGTTACCTCAATCAGTACATGTATAAAGAAAAGATTCTAGTTTTGCTTAAAATATAGATCAGAAAATATGTATACATTCACAGAAAATTCTGAACTGGGTATTTTTATGATAAGTTTCTATGACAGGTTTTACTGAAATGATTATTTATGATAATAAAAGGGAATTTTTAAATTTGATCTCTTGCCTATTAGAGGTAATGTAAAAATCTCATATGTTTTGATCATTCTGTTATTTTGGGATCTTTCAGTAGTCCTTTTTCCATTTTGGTGGGTTATTAGTGAAGAGGAAGGGAACATTTATTTTTAAAATTATGAATGACTGAAACTACTTCAAAGGAGCCTTAGATGTTTCTGTGGGCTTTACTTTTTTTTTTTTTAATTATTATTCTTTATTTTTTAAAGTCGTTATTGAAATTCCAGTTACTTAACATATAGTGTTATATTAGTTTCAGGTGTACAATAGTGACTCAACATTTTCATACCTCACCCAGTATTTTACTAGTTTATTACAAATAATATTGCATTTAAACCTAGATTTTAAAAGAATCCTGAGTTAACATATATTGCATATAATAATGAAATTTCTAAATAACCTTTGAGGGACAAATGATGATAGCTTATGTCAAAGAGAAGTCACACTTAAAAGTGGGTATTTAGGCAATATTCTTAAATGCTTTATTTTTCACAACTGAAAATATATTTCAGCCTTTTGCTATTTTCTAAATCCAGTTGTCTTTTATAGAAAATCAAATGCCATAGTTTTAAAATAATTTTTTCAAAGTAATAACAATAGTACTTACTTGAAATGTTCACAGATTAGTACACTTTTACTAGAAAAAGAAATATAATAACTATTCATTTACTTAAGATTTAGGATTCAGTGACATTACCATGTTAATATTTTAAAATGTAGACTAGCAGAAGATATTTGCATTTTCTTAAAATTAGAATTGACCACTGTAATATCTTCCCTATTACTATCTAAAGCTTGTGACATAAGCAACCTCATGGACAGTACTTAAACTGTAACAGTTTTAATTTTTTCCCAAATGGACAACAATTTGCATCAACAGATGCTCCATCTTTACCTAGGGGCCAACAAAGACCTGGTTTTCAAAAGAGAGACAAACTAGCAAAGGGCAATGAATTGATGATTCAGTCGTTTGGATTTGGACAATTATTCACTTACTTATTTCAACAAGCAAGTTTAGACACATGTTTTTTGTTTTTTGGGGGGGTTTTTTTTGACTCATGTTTTGTCATTTGAGATTTAGTTTTTTCTTCAAAAGTATTGATCTTGGGGCGCCTGGGTGGCTCAGTTGGTTGAACGACTGCTTTCGGCTCAGGTCATGATCCTGGAGACCTGGGATCGAGCCCCACATCGGGCTCCCTGCTCGGCGGGAGGCCTGCTTCTCCCTCTCTCACTCCCCCTGCTTGTGTTCCCTCTCTGGCTGTGTTTCTCTCTGTCAAATCAATAAAATCTTTAAAAAACAAAAACAAAAACAAAAACAAAAAAAAAAACAAAACAAAAGCATTGATCTTATGAAATTTAATGTTGCAACTTTTTATTAGGTAATCAGAAAACTATCTATTGAAAATTTTTACACATACATTATGAGTTAGCTTGGCCTTTTAGAAACTCAAGAATGGTAGAGACATCTTTAAGAGGATATATCTTCTCTCTGACATGTATTCCCGAGTACACTAATATTAACTTGATATAATATCAGACTTTCAGAACTTTGTCCTGGACCACCACAATGGCTAGAGAATGAGATGTGGAGAATAAGAATGAAGTTAGGGAAAACCAACTGGCAGGATTGAAAATGATTTTTGAAATCTGAAAATAAAGCAAAAACCCTTATTTCAGTCCAACACCCTCCCAAGTGAGCTATTTCACCAAAACTCACTAAAAGCATACACAGTGTTCCCCTGCCCATTCTCCCCTGATGGAGTCGTGGTTTAAGGCAGTGGCTATTTACTTACCTCCTGCTTGTTCTCCAAAGATAGATGAGAATTTATCAAAACACAGAGATGTAGAATCAGACCAGAGCTTCGGTTCCTACATCTGTAAAATGGAAATACTCCAAATGAACCTATAGTGTTTGAAGTCAGATTTTTTTTTACTGTTGTGGGAGGGGTGGTCAGAAAGGTTAGGTGGTTTCTCTTCAATGGGCCCACTGATTCCATTTTAAAATGGCTTCAGTCATGTCAATCTTTCACACACTATAGATTAAATATAAATTTAAAATTAAAGAACTGAAAAGTCAAGTGTGACATTATCATCCAGATACAACCTCATTTTAGAATGTGAATGTTGAGGGCACCTGAGTGGCTCAGTTTCTTAAGAGTCTGCCTTTGGCTTAGGTCATGATCCCGAGGTCCTGGGATCAGGTTCCCTGCTCAGCCGGGAGCCTGCCTCTCCCCTGCTGTTACCCCTGCTTGTGCTTTCTCCCTCTGTATCCCTCTCTCTGTGGCAAATAAATACAAATAAATATAAATTAAAAAAAAAAAAAAGAATGTGAATCTTGGTTGCCTATAGACATATACATGGACACAAAGATATAACAGGGAAGGGGATAATATAAGTGAAATAAGGTTTAGGGACCGAAGTTTTCATTGAGAGGAAGACTGTGGATGAGGGAGGGGCATTTGTGACTTGTGACTGTGAATTCTTTATGCTTGGTTACTTTCTTTTTCTTTCTTTCTTTTTTCTTTTTTTTTTTTTTTTTTTTGCTTGGTTACTTTCAATATCTCCTCAGAACACGTGGGAACCTGGGGGGCTCCAAGGGAGTTTGCAGTTATGATGGCTTCCTCAGAAAAATCACCCTTCAGCATAGAAAAAAGGTAGAAAGGAGACTGAACGAGGAGGAAAGCAAGAGTTTGGTCCATGGTAGAGGCCATAAAAAGTGTATACATGAGGTTTTTTTGTTGTTGTTTTGTTTTTTAAGAGAAATCAAAAGAAGCAAAGTGCTTTTGCCTTGGGGCAATACAAAAGTGGCAGATCTTACCACAGCATCTGTGACTAGTGCTAAGTGCTGATGTCGGCAGCCAGAGCTCCTGAATGCTTCCTTTCAACATGCTGGCATTCCAGTCCTTCTTCATGTTCCCTGTAATACCCAGAAACAAAGATTAATTTCCATGGAAACCATGGTGAAACGACATATTTGGAGAGATAAATATATCATTTGATAGCTAAATACACTAGTAATGAATATTTGCAGTTAGATATTTAGGCATGGAGCCAAACGGGTTGTGAACAAAAGCTCTGAGCTTGTATTTGCCAACAATTTATTTTTAAAGGAGTTTTAATTTTTTTCTAGACTCATTAGTTGTTTTTTATTTGGGGGAGAGAAGGAGGAGCAGCAATACATGTGAGAAACTTCTGATAATAAAAGAAGGACTTTATAATAGGTCTGGTTTTTTCACAAGACAGGAAGTACCCAGCACTGCACAGGAACCTGGATGAGATCGGGCAAGAGGGGCTCCCAGAGGCCAGTGTAACAAATTATAATTAAGGCTATATATGCATGGAGAGAACCTAAGTCATAGTAAAAGAAGAGCTGAAATGTATGTTGTGTGAGGACATAGCTCAATAGCACACAGGCATGGGAAATGACTTCGGAAGGTAGGCATGGTCAGAGAGTTCAGGAGTTACCACAGAGAGTCCAGTGAGGCGGGCATAGAGGCTGTGACAGTAGGACAGCTGCAATTGTATTTGCCACCAGGATTGCTGGAGTTACAGCTCAAAGGAATCATTTCAGGCTCTATAACATAAGCATTAAAAAATAGTTTTCAAAGGTTTGATTTATATAAAGGATAAAATTACAAGGTTGGGTCTTGATCTTCTGTAAGAAAGGGGTTTCTCTTAATGCATAAAGAGTGAATTCCTAAAATGAAGGTGAGCTTTTCATTTGCCACTTTGCACCCTGAGCTAAGCTAAATATGGGCGGTAATAGGAGGTGCGGGGGGAACAGGATGTGTGCATAGCATGGAGAGGGAGAAAATAGGAGGACACAAGGGTAATTTAACCTACTTTTGCTGCAGTACCCCCTGCACTCCTGAAAGCATTAAATGGGAGGACCAACTCATTTAAACTAGTTATTTTGGGAGTAAAAAGAGATGCTGTTAATAATTACATTGGACAATGGGTGTAAATTGGGATGTATAGGCACACTATCATTAAGGCAGTTTTTGCATGCATCAGCTAAAGTGCTCCTGACATGGAAGAGCACAGTGAATGCATTTATTCAAGACTTGAATTCTTTGTCATTTAAACATTTTAGCACTGCCAGAGCTGTGGGAGATAACTGCTTCCCTGGTATTTATCACTTACTGAATTGTTTTCCTCATTACATCTCCATAGATCTCATCTTGAAAAAGATTGTGAATATCTTATGAAAGAGACTATGCTTAGAGTTCCCTTTATGACATAGAAACTTATACATTAAAGGTAAAACTAGGAGAAAATTAGATAAGGGGAAAGAGATTACTCAGTTTTAAAAATTTGAGTTAAATCGCAAATCTTCCTTCTTTTATTCTTTCTATCCTGTGGTAACTAAAAGGAAATATGGCATAAGAAAAAAATGTCAAAACCACAGAAAAAAAATACCAGCTTAAATCACATTGTTTGATATTATTATTTTTCCTTTAAATCTCTATATTGTCTGTTTATAAAATTATTTTGTCAACATTTAGGCATTGATTATAAAAATTAAAGTTTTAATTTCATCTGTATCATCATCAATTGAAGAGAAAAAATGAAAAATAATAAACTATTAAGAGTTAAAATAAAATATGCAAGAATGAATTTTTCATAAATATTTCAATCACACATTGCAAGCATTTATTTTTTCCCAAACATAGCAAAGAAGTATATGCCAAAATACAGGAGTGAAACTTACCAGATGTCCAACAGCCTCAAGCCACACAGATATTGGTCAAAACTTGAAAATTCACAGATGTAAGACAGTCTGTTATTCTGCTTCAAGCACTATTTTCATTCCAGTCAAGCCACTGAAGTGTATAACATCAAATAAATATATTTATGCTTTACTTTTATAATTTTGATTAAATGAAGACTTTCAATATACAGTATATAAACATCATTTCACTGATTCTTTTATGCCATTTCATCCATAGTCATATGGATATAATAAAATATTTTATAGGTTAAGTAACATTTAAATATAGGTATTCTCAGCTAAATAACATTTATTAATCCATTTTTTTTTTTGTAAAAATTTTATTTATTTATTTGACAGAGAGAAACATAGCGAGAGAGGGAACACAAGCAGTGGGAGTGAGAGAGGGAGAAGCAGGCTTCTTGTGGAGCAGGGAGCCTGATGTAGGGCTCAAACCCAGGTCTCCAGGATCATGACCTGGGCTGAAGGCAGTCGCTTAACCAACTGAGCCACCCAGGTGCCCCTATTAATCCATTTTTGAAATCAACTTTGTTTTAAAAAATATAATGTATAAAACCACAACAAAATACATTAGTTAACTTTTAAAGTAGAATTTATTAGTTCTCATTTAATGAACATGGATTGAGTGCCTACAATGCAGTAAAAATTATGCTCGACACTCTTTCTTTCATAGAGATTACATTCTACTAGAAAAAGTGTTGCATAGATCCCTTGTTTCTTAATTAAATAGACTAATAATGTGTTCTGCCTAGAGTATTTATTGATGCTTTAACAAAAACATATAAAGGGCTGAAATGAAGAATAATAAGGATGGGAGAGGTAAAGCCTATTTTAGATAGGCTGATGAGGGAAGTCCTTTTATTGAAGAGACGCTATTTGTACCAAAACTCAAGAAAAGAGGTGATGATCAAGTGAAGACTGGAGAGGGAACATTACAGGCAGAGAAAACACCATGTGCAAAGGCCCCAAGGAAAAAGGTACTTCTTGTGCATGAAGAACTTAAAATCATCTTCTGTGTTTGGAGCAGAATAATAAAGAAAGAGATTGGACAGATAGTCAAAGGCCATGGCAAAGAGTTCAGGGTATTCTAGGACCAATAAGAAGTCACTGAATTGCTGTAAGAAACAGAATGTGTAATTAAATATGCATTTTCAGGAGACACTATTTTGCAAGGGGTTGGGAAATACAGGACCAAAGAAGAGGAGACCAGTTAATCTGATTAGGAGACTGTTGCATAATGGAGGTGAGAGATGACCTCACCTAGGACTAAGGTATTGACAATAGAAATGAAGAAAAAAAGAGGTGAAACTTATATTGATGGATTTAGGAAATGGATTTGAATAAAGGCTATTAAATGATTGGATGTGAGGATGTGTCGGGGAAGGTGCGTGATCCGCCCCTCCCGCCATGCTGCAATCAATACCAATATACTTAATAGTTTATATGTAATATACTTAATAGTTTAAATGTAGTGACTTAAAGTTTCCACGACCACCCATTCACCTTTTGTCTGTGTGACCACTCTGCCTTGTATGGCCAGAGGACAAAACATTCCATTGAGATAAGATAAGTCAGAACCAACTGTTTGCCTAAAGCTAAATTGATGTGACTGCCAGTGTACCAGGGCCTGTTTCTGCCCACAATTAGGGATGCTCTGTCCTAAGTTTATGGCACCTAAATGGTGCCGATGTCTTGGGGAATTTATGATTGGAAACCTGAAAGAAGTCTGTGTAAGCTCTTACAAATCTCTCTTATCATACACCTTCCCTCGAGATGATCTGTAACTAAAAAGCTTTAAATAAAGAACCCTGAAGACACAGTTTTCAGGAGATCCCCACACCACTCTTTGAGTCCAGTCTCCTCATTTTGCCTACTCTGTCACCACCTTCTGGGAACCCTGACTGTTGCTGGGGCCGGCTCCTGGCAAGGATGGTCATGGTGGGAATGAAAAATTAGAAATGATTTCTAGGGTCAAGCTTGAGTAATGGAGTAGACTCTGTTTACTAAGTTAGGGAATGTTAAGTTGGAGAAATGATAGTAGATTTGGGTGAAAGGGAAGTTGAAGTGGGAAACACGAGTTAGTTTTTGTAAAAGATAATTTTGAGAAATCTGTGAGGCATCTATTTGGAAATGTCAAAGCAAATTTGGATGCATAGGCCTAGGTTCAGAAGAGCATTCTGTTCTAGATCTATGCTTTTAGGAATCATTGTGTTAAGACAATATTTAAATCCATAGAAATTGATGGTATCACTTAGGAAAGAAATCTAATAAGAGAAGAGAACCAAAAACTGTAATAGCTACTGTCTCTATTCATGAATCTCTCTTACTTTCTGTAATTATTTGATGAATTCTGCTTTAAACCAATCCTTTTAGTTTTGCTGTAGACCTCATCTCCTCTCACCTACCCTGTGACATCACTCCAGCAATTATCCATCACCTCTTGGATCATTAACTGGACCATGCCCATTGCACACAAGTAATTTATCCATATTCAGAAGAAAGAGACAAAACGTTGGGTGCCTGGGTGGTTCAGTGGGTTAAAGCCTCTGCTTTCAGCTCAGGTTATGATCTCAGTGTCCTGGGATCGAGGCTGGCATCGGGCTCTCTGCTCAGCAGGGAGCCTGCTTCCTCCTCTCTCTCTGTCTGCTTCTCTGCCTACTTGTGATCTCTCTCTTTCTGTCAATAAATAAATTTAAAAAATCCTAAAAAAAACCCAAAAACTTTGACTCACCTCCCTTTCCTAGGAACTGTTGTCTATAGTTTTACCCTTGTATCATCTTGGAAGTGTTCCAAAGTTTTTTATTTGTTTGTTTGTTTGTTTTTGTCCTCGAGGACATATTTGCCAAGATAACAAATAATTTCCACATTGTTGACTTAAATGGTGAGTTTCCATCCTCATCTAACTCATCAACGACATTTGACACAGTTGACAAATCACTATATTATTCTTGAAATAGTTCATTTACTTTGTATATCCCCTGCTTCACCAGCTGCTCATTCACAAACTCCTTTTCTGTTTCTTCTTCATATTCCCAGTCTTTCAACTCTGGCTTGCTCAAGACACCTCTTCTCTTTCATACTAGCCTTAGGACCTCAGGGATCTCATCATGCTGTACAGTCTTAAATGCTACCTGCATCCTAATGACTCCCATGTTTATATGTTCATCCTATAAATCAAGATGAATACAATTACTTAGACAATATTTTCATGGACTACTACTAGTCCTTTCAAACTTATAAAATGTATGAATAAACTGAGGATCTTACCCCTTTAATCTTCTTCTTCCACTCAACCAAACTTAGTCATTCCATCTTTACCATTGACAAGGCCAAAAAGAGAAACCAAATCTTGGATTGAAGTTTAATTTGTCTGTTGGATTCTTATTGTTGCTGCTACAAAAAATAGCCACAACCACAGTAGCTTAAAACCATACATTTTTATAGGTAAGAGACCAAAAATGGGTTTCACGTGGCTAATGTTAATGAGTCAACAGATTCCTGACCCTCTAGTTTCCTTCTGGAGGTTCTAAGAGAGAATCCATTCTCTTGCTTTTTTGAGTTTCTAGAGGCTGCCCATATTCTTTGGCCTGTGGCCCACTTGTATCTCCAAAGCCAAGAAGGACATCAGTCTGACCTCTCTTTCCATTTTCATACATCTCTCTCCAATTCTCCTGCCTCCCTCTTTTGCTTATAAGCACCCTTTGGATTACAGTGGCTTTAGCTGGATAATCTAGGATCTATTGCCATCTCAAGATTCTTAAATTAATCACATTTGCAAAGTTTTGACATGTAAACTAACATTTTTACAAATTTCTGGGATTAGGATTTAGGCATCCTTGGAATTTTTCCACATTTTTCTGCCTGCCACAATATAGTAAGCCATGTCATAGGGTAGAACATAGACACAAGGTATTTCAAAATAATGCCACCACTAACTGCTGGCTACAATCACCAACAGACTCCCTGATGCATGGTAAAGGTGCTAAATCAAATATTAATATTCATTTCAGAGAACTTTTTTACAGTAATCAAATGGTATACATTTTTCAAATAAAATAAACCTAGACATTTCAATTACTTCATATAGCAAGAATAAAATAAGTAATGGTATAATTACAACTAGAAGGCTCTTTGGGGAAGAAATATAGTTTAAATCTTCCATTGTAATGAATGAGAAGCAAAGATTCAGAAAAATAAGTGGCCTATCCATGATTACACAACTGATCAATGACACAGTTGAGACATGAACCAAGGCTCATTTCTACGTTTAATGTCTGAAATGTCCTTAAATCTAGCTAAACTCAGTAGCTTCCAAAGAATAAATGGAAAATATACCCATACCCTCTGCTCCTAACACTTTCCTTTCATTTATCTCTATATTACTGTAAATTTTACAACAAGATAATCTTACATCTATATTTTCTTAAAAAGGAGATAAGAACTTTCAAGGCATTCACATTATCTTCATTATTTAGTGTAATGTCATAATGGAAATAATTGTACTTAAAACAATTGTTTCTCTCAATTTAAAGGAATTAAATATTCACTTGATGTCAGATGTTTTCCATTTAAGAACTTTATTTCAAATAAGTATTTGGAAAGAGACAATTAATGGATTTATTTGTGAATTGCTATTGTGTAACTACTATGATTTAAATGGATTCTGGCCCCCTATTCTTAAATGAGGCAGAGTCCAGAGATAAACAATTATTTGAAGTATAAAAAACTGACTTGTGACATAGTAAATGGCAAAATACTTTTAAGTTCTATTTCATTTATGGTTATGATCTCTGAATGTGCTTGAAGTTCTGCTTTTATTTCTGATAAACCTACCAATTTAAATTGACAAAGACAAAGTAATTGTATAATTTAGGTTGTTGTGGTTATTGGATTAATTCCTCCTCTATCTAAAAGCATGACTCAAAAGAACTCTGTGATGGCAAAAACAGAGCAGAGGAAGACAACCAGTTATTCTGTCACTTCATAATGGTAGCTTTTTATCCTCTGACCCAAGGTCAATTGCATTGTCTTTGGTGAAAGATAGAGAACTATCGCAAAGAAAGATTTTACTGGGCAGCAATTCTGAATCTATTTCCTCTGATGAAATGTCAATAGCTTTCTAGGACAAAATGTAGTTTCTTCTAGAAACAAAGGTGAAATTGGTTTGAAAATGTACTCCACAAATCAATCCTCTTCAATATAAAACATTTGAGAAAGAAAAATTAACAAGTAATCCAATATGCTGTTATGTTTCCATCTTTTTATTTTAATTCATCAAACATATTACATTTTCTCCAAAAAACCAATTTAGGGAAGCATTGATGTTCTTCTAATGGTTTTAGAGTCATAAAATTTGTAATAAAAAGTCAGCTGCTGTGAATCTGGAAATCCTTGAAAACTAACAAGAGATAAAATCCTCTGAAAGGACAGACTGATAGAACAAAACATATTTTGTGGCATTACAAAAAAGAAGCCAAAATATTAATAAAACTCATTGATATATGTACTCAAAGTAATATATCTGTAGAGGCAATATTTTATAATTATGGGAAAAGCATATTTATTACTTATGGAATATTAAATTGCACCTTTCAAAATTGTTATCAACATCATTAAATTTTACAAAAGGTTCTTTTGTTCATTTTTTTCAAAATGCCGTTCTTTTTTCTTAAAACAGTAAAGATGCAATCCAACTCAAACAGACAATATAAATCTTGATTTTCCTTAATTTCTCTTAAATTTCCTGATATGTTAAATTCCTTATATATCTTTTCATAGGTAGTGTTAGTAGCTAGTCACGTTCCTGAAAACTCTTTGCAGTGTAGATAGTCACATAATATAAGGAATCCTGGTGTAAAATAGTAATTTCCTAATGCATAGTTTTACTTATATCCATGTGTGAAAGGGACGTCTAATGGAAAAATTAGATGGGAAGAGATTAGAATGGAAAAATTAGTAGGGAAGAGAAAGAAGGGAGGCACAAGCTGTTCAATGAAAATATTCAGATGTAGGAGAGCTTCTGGTATAACATGGACTGATATGAGATAGAGGACTGGACCCATGCAAGCAACACCCTGGACTGGGGCAGGAAAAGCCAGAGTGTCTATTCAACTCAGAGTGCCACTTGGATTTCCTATAATGTCAACACAGACACAGAGCACATGGAGGACAATACTTTGGTTAGAAAAGAAGAAATTAGATCCATACACAGAAGATAGACAACTCTTCCAGGAAGGAATAATCATCAAGGCTACCACTAGAGAGAATGAGATCTTCATGTGCTTACCGAAAGTGAGAAGGGACGGTTAAGGACTGACCCACCATTTCTGCTTGCACATAACTCAACTACTTCAGGCTTACAGAAGAGACTCCAGTGAATGTCCAATCCAATAGTCCCTCATCCATGCCTGTTTCAATGTCTTTAATTTTCCTTTTCCATCCTTCCTGCTAGACACAACTGGGTTCTACTCTGCAAAATATTGGCATGGCTTCACATTATCTTTGGGAAGCTTTATTTCCAGACATCTATTCAAAGAATGACAATCATATTGACCTCTTGTTGAAGCCCATCATGAACCTCATGCAGCTGATTCCAATAACTCCAACCCCAAGTGCATGAAATATCCATTTTCATTGTATAGTAAATAAGTAAATGGTACAGTTCCACACCAGGCATCTGAAAAACTGTCTGCCATCTGACCATGTAGATTTTACACATTCCTCTTGTCTTGGTATGTGGAGTACCAGGGGATATCTCTGTCAGAGAAGCTCAGTGGTATGGTACATCCTCAGAAAAACCTCTAGCTTCATCAGAGATAAAATCTAAGACTGAAAAGTTAGAGGTTAGCAATCTAATTATCATACTTGTTGTTGAATATGAGTTCTGTCCAGGCCTGTAATGACTGCCTTTTGTTATTCTGAGTAGAAATTTTCACCCCTATCTTTATCCAAATTTTGCATGTTGAGGACGAGGCACAGTACTTAAATAAATAAATAAATAAATAAATAAATAAATAAATAAAGACTCAGCAAATATAATTATTCCAAAGGCAAAATGTGTTATTTTTTGGTCTTTCAGAGAGACTGCTTGTCTTCCCTCTGGCAGTTCCCATATGCCTCAACTCACCTCATCCAAGGGAACAAAAAACAGTGATGTAAAAATTGATGTCCGTCTTATATGATTAAAACCAATTTATCAAAGTAGGAGAATACTAAATCACACTAGTTTTGGGTATTAAGTGGCCCCTGTCATTATTCCTAGTAATCCACTAACTTTTTTTTTTTCTTTCTTTCTGTTCCCATTATATTAGGCTTGATGGGGCTAGTGGTCTTTGTTTCAGGAAACAGAAAAATGATTCTCTTGACCCTGAAGTTGAAATTGCCATGTCTTCTTTAGGATTCTTCTGCCATTAAGTCAATAAGCAAAGAAAGGAGTGACTGTGCTTGCTGAAGGCATCTTTGTGGGTTTTTTTTTTTTTTTTTTTTTAAGATTTTACTTATTTGACAGAGAGAAACACAGCCAGAGAGGGAACACAAGCAGGCAGAGTGAGAGAGGGAGCCTGATGTGGGAGTCGATCCCGGGTCTCCAGGATTATGACCTGAGCCGAAGGCAGTCGCTTAACCAACTGAGCCACCCAGGTGCCCCTAGAAGGCACCTTTGAATGTGATGATATCTTTGATCATATTGTGCTAATACTTGGTTAATATTATATTCCATATTTTTATCCCCAATCAAAAAGGAATTAGATTTCAAAAATGTCATTTTTATATTTACCATATGACAATGCTAATCTAATTTGTCACATAAGAGATTTCAAGTCATTTGGGACTTTGATAGTTTATTTGAGATTATACCTCAAGCAAGACATGTTATAGAATAACTCGAATTTATTATTAATAATATTTTAATGGTAGTGTAATACTAACCTTGATGCTTGGATAGCAAAATGAAGAGAGCACAATTTATATTATAACATATCACATAAAGAAAGAATTTTGAAAGAACTGATAAAAATTATACCTCAATGGCATTAAAAGCTATATATTTGTGATTTATAAAATAATGGGATAATAATCAGCTGAAAAAGATCAGAGGATATTGGTAATAGTTTCATATACATCTAAAAATAAACTAAAAGAGGCAGAGATGTGCTACTCTTTTAATACTCAAGGACATAATCACAGAAGTAGCTTTTACTTTTATCCTGGTAAAATATCTATACATAAGCTGATAAGTAATGATGACAAGTCTTCCATCCATTCCTAGGACCCTGTTAATTCAGTTCATTAAATGTATTCAGCTAATGAAGCTCAGGTCACAAGATCAATTCCCCTGTGGTTTTTATATTTTTCCTAACTGCCATCAAACAAAATCATTTAGAGAATTCAGACTGGAAATATATAGGCATTCAGTCTAGTTAGGCATCTTAATTAGGTCAGTCCCCTGCCATCAGAAAGAAGCATCTCTTTGAAAATATTTTGCACAAAAGCTTTTTAAAAACAATTTGTTTCATTACAAACTATTTAAACAACTACTTTCTCCTAATTTATATTTTAATATGTTAATCTGAATACCAAACTATTCCATTAATAGGAATGATAGGGTCACAGGGAATTGTAATTGAAGCAAAAATTCATCCCACTTCCTTTTTTGCCTTTTGGTTAATTTTCCATTTGTCTTTCAAATGGTGAAACTAAAGTAGCCAAAATGATACTTAGGAACTGAATTATGCATCTATGTTTCTCAATCATTAATATTTCTACCTGTGTTGATACAGAAGGTTTAATCATTGACATGTGTTTAAAGACTACAGATATCGACACATAGATAATAGATGAAGATATAGAAACGGGGAGAGAGATCATCTATGTAGTGGAAGTATAGTTTAAAAATCATGGATTTATGCTGATGAGTAACTAACTCATATAAATTATACACTGCTGATTACTCATACTCATTACTCCAATCCAAGCTCACTTTAGAGAAAAAAATCCATTTAAAATTAGTATATAGAGAATTACAAACTTAATGAGTATTAATTTCACTAAAATAAGTCAACATAAATATGATTTGGGAAGATATATAAGCATTCAATAATTAATAACACCCTTCCCTCTAGAAAATAATTACCAATTGAAGCAAAAGTTAGACTGATATTTGTGACATGCAGATTTATAATTTATAATATAAGCTATAATTACACAATTGCAGTATCTATAATTTATATCATTATTTCCTCTATAAGGACATAGGAAAAAGAAATAAGAAAATATTTATAGATTTACAATTTCCATCTACTAGTTTGTTTAGAGATTATTTCACCTTTTATCTTTTTCTTAAACACACACAACACATACACCAATTTGCATATTTATCTCTCACTAAATTTAATAATGAAAATTTAAACCTATAATATCTATAATTTTGATACACATAAAGTTTTAATTTATAAGTAAATAATTATAATATATAATATATAATTATAATAATTATAATTTACAATTAAAACATTCTTGGGTGATCTCACATTTTTCTTTCTACATACTAGTGAATAAGGAGATACAGTATAGTGTAGGAATTAATGTCATGCAGTAATAGATAATAAAGGGTAGAAGGTTTAAGATCTCAATTACTGAAGTTAAGACTGCCTGGGTTTGAGTTCTGGTTCTATCATTTACCAGCTATATGACTTTAACTTGCTTTATTTTCCTAGTACTTCACCTCCCAGATGTCATTTAGACTAGTACCTACCTTTAAGTTTTGTAATGTTTAAATAAGTTAATATATAGGAAGTGTAGAGGGTCTGGCACACGGTAGCGTAATAAATACATTTGTGTGTATTTGCCAGCTACTATCATCATCATCTTATTATTATTCTTGTTATAAAAATGGCCACAACTAATTTATAAAGAATTTAAACTAAACAGCTTGTTAAAGTTATTGGCCCTAACCACATATATAAATTAGGAAGTCTGTATAGATAAAAATGAAAGTCACTTTATTTAACTATTTTGATTACTTATGACTGATATACACTTAAGAATGAAGTATACTGATAAGGAAAAACTGTACTCTAAGATGGCCGACCAAACCAGCAAGAGAATTCCAGTCCCTGTAGCAAAGCCCTTCAGGTTCTTCTTCCGTATCCTGTTTCCCACAGGCACCAAAAGTACCAGGTATGTGGAAGTAGCAGGGTATAAATTACCCTTCCTGCTTGTGCTCAGGGCTCAGAGCTTTGGAGAACGGCCTCCTCTGAGTTCACTGGTGTTAAATAAACCTCTGATCCTCCAAAGTCTCCCAGTACTGCTTAGTTCTTCTGCCAGGATCCAGGTTCCATAATAATACAAACAGGCTGCTGTTTTTGGCCAACATGGTGAATTAACCTGGGGATGCCACCTTCTTGCCAGAAAGTAAACCCTAAGGATGTCAAAAAGGACTTCAAAAATGTGTGCCAAAACACCAGATAATAAGCAGAGGATATTGTAGATACCCGAGGAAAGTGACAACATGCCAATGTTGTATTTGGGGGACAGCATACTTAATGAGTAGAGGGGGCCCCTATTCATTCCATGATTTATTTTGGGAAAAGCTAGGCTGCTAAAATATTTCTGTTAAAAGAAACTCAACCTTAACAGTTTTTCTGTACTCGTATTAACTTTCTCAGGCATAGGTTGCTAAAAATTTGAAAACACTGTAGCTCTACAATAATAAGGTAGAGTGATATTGATCAAACAAGCAAGAAACATCAGAACACCAGATATGTAGGGGCCAAAGACAGGCTGCCCCAAGGTGTGCCACTTGGACAATAACATTATTTTGAGTTAAAAACAATGAAACCCAGCAGATTAAAAAAATCCCTTTACTCTCCACTCAACTGCCTCTTTGTACCAGGAAGATAACTATTAACAGATCTTCCTTGTCACCTAAGAAATTTATCTGTATAATAGAGCACCCTTTGTTTTTCAAATATCTCCTTACACCTTCCAGCTAATGGTCTTTTTCTGCTTTGTATCCGCAAACCTCTGCCCCTTTCCTTAGCTCATATAAGCATCATGTTTCCTCACTGTCTTTGTATTTCCATGCCTCCATGGATTTCTATTACATTTGTTTCTGTTAATTAATCTCATGTCAATTTGATTCTAAGTCCACTTAGAAGCACCTAAAAGGGCAAAGAAAATTCTTCCACCCAAGAGATGAAAGTATAAACTAGTTTAAAGCTCAGTTGTTTACATATACATATGCACATCCACATGCCTACATACACCAAAAAGCCCTACACAAACATATATGTGTATATTTAACAATTTAACACTACATATTATTTCATTGCAATTTAACACTCTGACAACTGTAGGCTTTACCATCTTTTTAAGCTTTCTCAATCCTCTATCCACTTGGTAGCCATGGCCTTTTTTGGGCTGTAAAGCATAGAACTAACAAAAATTGTTCAAACCCTACAAAATTAATTAATCCTAATATAATTTACAATATCCTGGATTGAAAGAATTCTTATTTCACAGAAGAAGGAGAATGTATACAGTTTGCTAACAGAAGAAGAGGAGGCAAAGGAACTAAAATCTTTGACATCGATATATCAACTTAGATCACGAAAAAGAATAAGGTCTAAAATATCATTAGATATTCTCAAGTATGCCTTTTTACAAAACATAATCACCTCCATCCTTTGTTTACTCTGTTGATTTGCGGTAACTCCCTAAAGAGAATTTGCTACCTTGGAACAATTCTACAAAACTGTCCATTTCTGTGTTCAGATTAGGCGCTAAAATTCATCTCCTTCAATACATTTCTATTACAATATAGAGGATCTATGGGTATAACTTAGCAACAGGAAAGTCTTTCCTGGATGATACATGTAAAGCTACTTGATTTTCTCCTCAGAGTGATACAGCCATCTCAAGTTCCTCCAATGCAAATTTTGCAAAGAATCAGGCAATTACTTTCATTATCTCTTATGTACACTAGTTAATGTTAAACTGACCCACTTGTTCCTTTATTTTTTCGGCTGCTCTAATGAACTTGGTTCTGTTTTTAATGTCATTTGTTTAACTTTATAGGTAATCATGGATATATATTTTAAAAATACTGTTGGAAATTGAATATATTAGTATCTTTTATGGTCAATTTTATTCCTTCTCATTTTAGTCCAAAAATCATCTACAGACTTTCCCTGAATAGATTTTAGCTCTACCACATGGGGCTACATTTCTAACTGCTATTTACTTCATTTGCAAATGGCTTTTCTCTTTATATTGTCAATGCCTGGGGTGTAAACCCATTATCAGAGCAAATGGAGGTGATATCTGTAAAGTGCAGCCTCTTAGAGAACTTCAAGGCTACTTGTTCAAATACTAGATTCTTGGTTCACTTTATCTTTACATTTATAAAAAGACCCAAAAAGCCCACAATTGTGTGTGTGTGTGTGTGTATAATAATATTGTATTATATATAAAATCTCCACAGGATGTTCTTGACCTCTATATATTTTACATAATTTCCTAATTTTGCATTTAAAAATTTTTGAATATATATTCCCTCTCTATGACCAATATCATCAGAAGTCCCCTACTGATTAATCGTAGCTCTCTTACCAAGCTTTGGAGTAGAATATGGAAGATAAGTTTAAGTGTCATTTTTAATAAGCTTATGGGTTAGTCCCAAGTACCAGCTCAGAAGTTAAAACATTCATAGTAGCAGAGATGTTAAACAGAAGAAAACTGATCCTATGGGTAGAAAAAACAAACAACAATGATAAGTAGAAAACAAGCACCAAGATGGTAAAAACACATCTTAAGTTATTGGTCACTACAATAAATGTAAAGTTTTAAAGTAATTGGTTAAAAGTAAAGAAACTAAGATTTGATTTCAAAATCATTCATCATGTTATTTCTACAGGCACTTTTAAAAATAAAGGCATAGAAAGTTTTAACAATAAAATTATTAAAAAATAGGCTAAATAAGGAAAAGAGAAAAACTGCAAAAGTGTTCTTGAATGCAGTCATTCCAAGTTTAACATCAATATAGAAAAATATAGAAAAATATACAAATCAAAAGTATGTTCCTTGACACATCTCCATGACAAGAAGAAACAGACCCACAAATTCCCCTCACAAAAATTTCCAGCCACTCTCTTTCCCCATGGATAACCATTATTTGGGCTTCCAAAAGTTGGAAATAGTTTTACTTATTTTGAACAATTGATAAATGGAATGACATAGTATGCACCATTTTGTGTCTGATTTTATTGCTTCAATTTTGGTTTCTAAAATTTACCCAAGTTTTTCATGTAATTATCATCCATTCATTTCTCATAACTCTCTCATAGTCCGCAGAGTTAGTTACCTATTGCTGTAAAATAAATTGCCACAAAACATGGAGGCTTAAATAAACAAATGATTAATATATTACACCCTCTGGGGGTCAGAAATCCAGGCAGAATTTAGTGGAGTAACTGGCTCAGGGTCTGCCCCAAGGCCATAGTCAAGGTATGAGAGGGGGTCAACTCAAAGCTTTAAAGAAAGAGATTCTGATTCCAAGTTAACTCATCTGGTCCACTCTGGTTGTTGGGCATAGGCTTCAGTTCCTAGCCTTATAAATCCCTTCATGGGGCAAATCACACCATGGCAGCTGGGTTCTTTCAATGTCAATGGGAAAGTGAGAGAACACTTAAAACAGAAGTCATAGTTTCATTGTTACCTAAGCACAAAAGTGAACACTCACTCTTTTCCTGTTTCCCATTTGCTAGAAGCGAGTCACTAGTTCCAGTCCATACTAGAAATAAAGTGATTACGCAGAATGTAAATACCAGGAATCAAGAATTATCGGGGCTATCTTAGCGGCTGCTTACTATGTCTGTTACCAGACTCAAAGTTGTCCAGGCACCTAATGCACAGTAAGCCGATGTCTGAGATACCAGTTCTGAAGCAAAGAAAGCTGAGAAGGGCAGCCCAAAGAGAAGACAGGAAATCATTCCTAAAGCTGCGCTGTTGAGACTAGGGACAGCTTATATACATGAGAGAATGGTAAGGAATTTCTTGAAACCTTGGTGGTTGTGGTGCCGGTGGGGTTGTGCCTTGAAATAATCTGGAGGTAAGCATTCTTCCAAACAAGGAGATGTTATTTGGGACCTGGTTGATCAGATATATCAAGACAAATGTTACCACCCAGTCCCCACTGCAATCAGTGGGTAAATAGGCAGTAGGGGTAAAAAAAGCAAAGTTAATGATTAATTGAGTGTGAAGTTCAGTCGTGCATAAAACATAAAGAAGGAACAAAACAGAATGTGGAGCTAAGTTAGTAAGACAACTAATACAGTGATCCTTTTGCTTATGCTTTTTTTTTTTTTTAAGATTTTTTTTTATTTATTTGACAGAGAGAAACGCAGCCAGAGAGGGAATACAAGCAGGGGGAGTGAGAGAGGGAGAAGCAGGCTTCCCGCCGAGCAGGGAGCCCGATGTGGGACTCAATCCCGAGTCTCCGGGATCATGACTTGAGCCGAAGGCAGTCGCTTAACCAACTGAGCCACCCAGGCGCCCGTGCTTATGCTTTTGAAGTAAGTCCAGGAACCAAACGTCAAGCCTCAAATCCGCACTTCTGTTTATTTTATATTTCCTCAGTCTTGGGGAATAGGATAGTGACAGCTCTAGCTTCTTCCTGGTGATGAGGAGCAAAGAGAAAGGGGAGAGGAAGTAAGAAACCTGCCACGGAAAACATTCTTGAGTGCATGGGCACGGGGCTTGGATCTTCTTTTTGAATGTCATTGTTTCTCTGGGAGACTTTCCCAACGTGGCAGGGTGAGCAGAGTAACATGCTGTCTTACTTCTTTTTGTTTCTATGTTCTGTGGATATGATCTCACTTATAAATCTTAAAAGCAATTCATACTGAAGCCCAAGTAGCCATCTCTGAATCTCCCTTCTTTCCATGATTTCTTTCAAATATCTGGGGTGGTGTAGCTTATAAAAGTCATATTTATCATTTTTAAATTTTCATGTGCCTCAGGATCAATTCCAACATATCAATGATATGGTCGATAGATCCATTCAAGAAAAGATGAGCGGTCTTCTTGAGGCATGTGATTAACTTGTTAAATCTTGCTTAGTTGCTTTTTTGTAGGTACCCCAGACCTTAATCCTACCAGGATTATTCTCAGTATTTTTGAAGACTGGGGAGTCCTCCCTGAATTGTATCCTAGTTGGGGGCACAGGTTGACCCTACCTTTGGTGCCTGTGGCCTGGCAGTGTTGTTTTCATCTAGTAGATGAAGCTGATGGGTTTCTTCTCTAGCTTTATCTAAAACCACTCAGTCCTCTTCATCTTCGGGTAAGGTATTTCTGTGGAAACAAAATAAACACACAAGTTAATGGCTGGAAAAAGTATATAGGGGCACCTAGGTGGCTCAGTTGGTTAAGCGACTGCCTTCAGCTCAGGTCATGATTCCAGAGACCAGGGATCAAGCCCCACGTCAGGCTCCCTGCTCGGCGGAAAGCCTGCTTCTCCCTCTCTCACTCCCCTCTCTCGCTTGTGTTCCCTCTCTCGCTGTGTCAAATAAATAAATAAATAAATAATCTTTTAAAAATATGTGTATATATATAAACCCAGTGTCTGAGTACTGAGTGCTGCCACTGAAGAGATTTTTAGATGTCGGGCTTAAAGCATCCTCAAAGTATAAGCAGGCAGCAGCAATCTGACAGATTTTTCTGATCTGTAGTTTAAATGTCTCTGGTGATCTTTCTGAGTGTTCCAGATAGTAAGAGGCATGACAACTGTCTTAACATGGGCTGTTTTGTAAATTTCTCTGAGGCTTACTTGAAGTTGTCCAGCTTTAGTTTATAGGACTTCAGGAAAAAGCCAGTGTTTGCAATGGTTTCAAGTTAAAAGAATGGGAGAAATTGGGAAACCTTAGTTTGAAGAGTCATAGGTAGATATTCAAAGAAACCAAAAGAATTTAGGATCCACTCATTTTATAGGCAAACAATAATCATTTAAAGTTAATTGATCAGAATTTAACATCCACAAAGGTGTGTTATTGAAACATTTTTTCTTTCTATAATCACCCTCATTTTTATTGCCCTCTAAAATCACCTTCATTTTTATCAAAGACAGCCAAATTAAAACTAATTTGTTTGCAAAATAAATATAGTTTTAACAAACTTGGCTTTATTAGTTACATAAGTGCAGTGAGAATAATGACTGACCATATAGATTCTTTTAAATCTGTTTTGCTGGTACTTTTCAAAAGGAATTTTAGATTGAACTTTTCATAGTCTTTCAAGGCCTGAACCCAAGGCAAATTTAATATTTGCCATCAGATTTGCTCTCAATACCTGTAGATTTGGGTTATTTCTTCTATTCTCAAGGTCCACAAAATATCCTGAGGTTTCTGCATCTGTCAGGAAGTGAAATTCTTTACTTATCTGGTAAGGGGCTCCCAAGAACCTTATAACCTTGTAAGAGGCCAACATTCCCAAGGGACTTCACTGGCTCTATAAAAAGTTAAGTTTGTTAAAGGTTTTTGATCATATCTGAGTCTATGCTTGTCACTTTCAAATATGACATTCTACTCAAAGTCTTAGTCAAATTTCGAATGTTTCCAGTGATGTCCTGTAACAAGGAGAACAGATTCTTATTGAACTTATGTAACTAATTATAATGGACATAAAAGAAAAACTACTTGGTTGAGGGTTTTTGAATTCTGGAGGATTCAGGTAGAGAAAAAGATAAACCTTTCAATTAGTTCCCAAAGGAATATTTTATCAAATCTCTGTAAGTCATAGATATCTTAAGAGAAAAAAGTTTCTTAAATCTGGAAGAGCAGATATGAGAGAACTAGCAATGTTTGAAACAGAAGTCATAAAAACTATAACTCCAAAAGATATGCCTATTTTAAATAAACCAACAAACTTGAACTTTAATTTATCAGAAATTATCCCAGATCACATGAACCTGAGAAGCATTTGCATTAGTTTCTATCTTTGAGTGTTAGAATACCCAATCCTTAGAATAGCTTGTCACCAACTGAATAAGCTCATTTATAATTAATTTTAGCAATACCATCTGAAAGTAGAAAACATCATGTATAGACAGTCATGTACAAATCTTTACTTAAGATTTATATTTATCTTTGACAAATAACCTTGTGGAAGCCGTGGGCTAGACTTTGAGCAAGGCTGTTTTTTCAAACCATTTGTATTTTAAAAGGTCTGTCTTCCCCTGCCTTTTTTCCATTCAGTCTTCAGGAGAGTAACAGTTCCCAGAGAGGTTGAAGGACTTTGAATTGTTTCTGGGGTAGTATTTCTAGTTTTGCAAAAACAAACAAACAAACAAACAAACAAACAAACAAAAAACTGTTCCAATAGTACTGTGGCCAAGTCACACTACAAAGAATATCATTTTTCAAAGACCCCTTTGGAATAATGCAACTCAAAAAGGTACATTCTGGGATCCAGTTGGTGTCACCCATAATACAGATAAGACAGACTGACAAGACAGGACTTAAAATGTAAGCACTGTGGGAGAGAAACAAAAGCAAATATCATGTTCCATCACAAAAACAAACTTAGGGTGCTTATACCACTGCTCCATTTTGCAAAATATGAGGGTTGTTCTTCAGATGTCTCACTAGGAAAGATTCCTGAAAAGAACCAAAAACAAATGAGAGGATATTCATTCATTGTGCATATGAGAAACTCCGTCTTCAACAGATGTTCTATCAGCCTCACTGATAGGAGTTTTCTTTGCTTCAGCTAAGGCTCCACATTTAGAAGTGTCTGGGGGTGATAGGGAGTAGGGGGTGGCAGCCAGGGACATTTAATTGGATTGCATGAAGTTCCAAGCAGCTGAGGAAAATCCTGCTTTAAGTTCCCCCATCATCCTCCCTGCTCCTCTGCTGGGACACAAGCCTCCTGGCTGGCTCACAAAAGCCAGACTTGTTACCAAACTCAAACTTGTCTAGGCACCCAAACCATAGTAAGCCAAGGTCTGAAGCAGCAGTTTTGAAGCAAACTGTTATTTTCAGAAGTGCAGCCCACTGAGAAGGCAGAGGATCATTCTAACAGCTGCCTTACCCAGTTGAGCCCAGGACAGGCTTACAGACATAAAGGAGGTGAAGGAGTTTCTTGAAACATTGACTGGGTATGGGGGATGAGGGGGCTCGAAGAAATCTGGGAGCAAGTATTCTTCTGGACAATGAGGCACTATTTGGGACCTAGTATGATCATATAGTCAAGACAAATGATACCTTCTAGGCCCCTTTAGGTTTTCTACAATCAGTAGGTAAACAAGCAATAGTAGTAAAAAGGCGAAGTTAATGATTGATTGAGTGTGAATTTAAGAGGTACAGAAAACATAAGTAGAGAGCAAAATAGAACATGGAGCTAAGTTAATAATGCAACTGATACAATGATAGTTCTGCTTATGCTTTCAACACAGGTCCAAGAACCAAGCATTTGGCCTCCACCCCACATGGATATATTGCTTAGATATTTATGGTAATATTTACTTATCTCTTCTATAGTAGATGAATAATAGGGTTGTTTGAATTTTCAGCTATTACAAAAGGGCATCTAGGAATAATGTACAATTTTTTTTGAGGAACTATGCTCATGTTTTTTCTGGAATTTATACCTAAATGTGGAATTGCTAGGTACTTCCAGTTATCTTTTTTGTTGTTGTTGTTTTTAAAGATTTTATTTATTTATTTGACAGAAACACAGCTAGAGAGGGAACACAAGCAGGGGGAGTGAGAGGGAGAAGCAGGCTTCCCTTTGAACAGGGAGCCTGATGCGGGGTTCGATCCTGGGATTCCGGGATCATGACCTGAACCCAAGACAGTCCCTTAACCAACTGAGCCACCCAGGTGTCCCTACTTCCAGTTATCTAAAGTAGTTGCAAAAATTCAGATTCCGCTAGCAGAAGATAAAATAAAAGTTAATAATAAGTCTCTACTATTTTCTTTATTTTGATGCCTATGTGTCATTAAAACATAATCAAGGTCCCAAATATAGTCTCTTATTTTATCTTTTATAGTTTTTGTTATTTAAAATCTACATTTTGGGGCACCTGGTTGGCTCAGTTGGTTAAGCTGACTGCCTTCGGCTCAGGTCATGATCCGGGAGACCCAGGATCGAGCCCCACATCAGGCTCCCTGCTTGGCAGGAAGCCCCGCTTCTCCCTCTCTCACTCCCCCTGCTTGTGTTCCCTCTCTGGCTGTGTTTCTCTCTGTCAAATAAATAAAATCTTTAAAAAATAAAATAAAATCTATGTTTTGATTCGATTACATTCAGAAGGGTATTTTTGTATATATTGTGAATTAGAAGTCAAGATGTGCGTGTGTGTGTGTGCATGTATATTTCCATTTAGATATCCAGATGGTCCAGGGACTGTAGGAAATGACAATATTTTCTGCTGCAGAGAGTGCAGCATGTCACAGGTGGGACTCTTCCTGGACTCTATTCTGTTCTGTTTATTTTTCTGTTCTTGTTTCAACATCATGTTGTTTTAAGTATTATAGTTTTATAATAATTATATATAGAAACATAAGTCCTGGGCACCTGGGTGGTTCAGAGTGTTAAGCCTCTGCCTTCAGCTCAGGTCATGATCTCAGGATCCTAAGATTGAGCCCCACATCAGGCTCTCTGCTCAGCAGGGAGCCTGCTTCCCCCTCTTTCTCTGCCTGCCTCTCTGCCTACTTGTGATCTCTCTCTCTGTCAAATAAATAAATAAAATCTTTAAAAAAAAAAAAAGAAACATATGTCCTTATATTTTTTCTTTTTTTTAAGATTATTTCAGTTATTTTTGTCCTTTGCATTTCCAAAAATATTACAAGTAACTTGTCAATTTGTCTCAAATGCCATTTTTTTAAAAGTAATTCTCCTGACTATTGTCTATGTGTCTCTGATGTTGCCTTTCTCTTGTGGTCATTCTCTCTGTTGTAGTTTTTCATGTCAGCGAGGTTTAGTGTTTTTTTGCTTTTTAATTTTTTTTCTCATATTGATCACGGATGATTCTTTACATTTTCTCACTCTGATGGTAACTTTTGCTGATGATTATGGTCGCTATGGACTTGATTGTTTTCAACTTGATCATATATATACATATATAGTCAGCTCAGTATGAGATTTACAGAGACGAGTCAGTTATGAGTAGTGTATTTCCTTTCATAAGAAAGAGAATAGTGTTCCTGACATCCAGGAGCTGGCCTGGTCGTTTTAGCCAGGCGTTGGCATTGCCATTGCCATGAGCTGGTTTAGAACTCACAGAAGGTCTTTGGTGTTTCCCTGTTGAACATAAACAATTTCACAGAACATTAAAATCAGGCAAGGCGACTCTGACCTTGATGGACAGAGGCAAAAATGGCACTGCTACCTATATGTCTGAATTCAGACAAGACATGACCATTGTTCAAGCCACAAAACACCAGACTTCTCCTCTCTGTTCTAAATTGAGTGATTATTGCTTCTTTACCAATTATCCTTGTGTCCCAGTCTTGTCTTTCCTCCTTCTAAGTAAGACTTACTGGAATTCTCAATCATAGAATTATCCCCATATCCTGACAACATCCAATTCAGAGTGAAGTTTCCCTCCATGAAACCCTCCCCACAATTACCTATACAAACACACATCCTACAAAACTTCTCTAATAATATAACATTTCTAATACTCATTGAATGAAACACCCCACAATTTCCCATGGTGTGCTATCTCCCTTGAGGCAATAAGAAATAACTGAATGTGTCCAGCTATAGTTGTGTTCCTGGTTGTCTTTGGATGGAGGGCAGTGACATTATCCAATATGAAAGTCATTTATAGGAAACATCTCCATGATGGATTTCTTCACAGATAGGAGAAAAAAACAAAAAGCCTTACTAGAGGAAGTGATTTGTTTTGAAATTGAGAATTTATTTGTAATTTTTAATTACAGATTAAACAAAGTTGACTGCTTATATTTACATACTTTAAAGTAGTATTTACATCAAAATTTTATTGTTTTAAAGATTTAAGTGAATCAATGTTTAATGAAATTTTTTCTGAACACTAGTGATAAAAATATTAATGGGCTAAATAAATAAAGGAATAAATATTTCATCATGTTTTGTTTGTTTGATAAATCTACTTATCCCTATCATGTTCAAATTTCTAATCAGATGCAAATATTCACCTTTGAATATCTGCTACCCCATGTCTCTAGAATAGATTATAAGAAACTGGGAAAACGCAAACATTAAATTGCAAATAAAATTCAGTATCTTTAGAAGCTGCCTTTATGAGCATTATCTAATGTATGCATGCTCTCACATTAATATTTTTTCAACACAAACGGTTTTCATGGGATTTATGTGCATTATGTTATTTATGAAGTTTAATATGATTGAACGTAATAAAGGCATTTGCATTTCAACAGGATCCTTCAGTAGATTCTGTGCCAGGAAGCTTACATTGCTTTGTAATTCATTTGCGTCTTAACAGTCTCTGGACAGGATATTTCATGACCTAGCCTTATTACTTGGCGGCATTTAACTGTCTCAGACACTACACATTTAAAGAATAAAAAGCCAGCTGTCTTCCTGATAGAAAGTATCTATATATTTCTCACTCTCTGCATAGTTATATAAATTTCTTTTACATTCTTTTATCATACAACAAACACAAAACTCAGTTATCTTGTCCTCACCACTCTGCAAACTTACTGTTCCAATTGCCCTGTAATTCTGTTGCATAGACAAAAATCTTGATTCTTTTTTAAAGATTTTGTTAAATTTGTCAGAGAGAGAGGAAGAGAGAGCACAAGCAAAGGGAGCAGCAAACAGAAGGAGAGAAGCAGGATCCCTGCTGAACAAGGAGCCGGAAGCAGGACTCAACCTCAGGACCCTAAGATCATGACCTGAGCCGAACATATCCCTCCAAATCTTGATTTTTAACATAAATTTACTCTCACTGCTTATTTACTTTCTAATCAGCTACGAACTAGATAAATTGGCATTTCATGTTCCAAGACCACTAATGATATCCTTGTTTTCATATTATTTGACCTCCCTATAGATTTTGATATTATAGGTAATCCTCCTCATATTATAACCCATGTTCCTTGGTTTCTAAGACTCAGCTTTTGCCTTACTTTCTGTCTTATGGGTTTTGCCCTTATTTCTCCTCTGTTAGATAATCCCCTTTTAATGATAAAGTTTTCAAAATCTCTAATTATCTCCCTTCACTTTCCTTTTCACACCTTCCTCTATTTGACATTCACCGTTTCATGGCTTTAAAGCCATCTGTCTTTTGATGACTCCTAACTATACAGTTCTACTGAACACTTCACCCAGGAGTTTCTGGATCAGATATTCAGCTTTCTCATTAGCAGTTTTCCCTGACTACATTACAACCTTTTCCTGTCTAACATATCAACAGTAAGCATCTAAAATAGTCTCTTTCTTAGTGTTCTCCATCCATGTAGAAGGCACCACTTGTATGAATTATCTCTGTCTTTATTCACTGCATCTATTAAACTAGCAAATCCTGCTGTCCTTGAATCCAAAATATATCATAAATATGCCTTTCCTTCTCCATTCCCTTGGCCAAAATCTCAACATAGCGATAGTGTATACTACAGTTACACTGCATCAACACTTCCTAATACTTTCCTATTACTCTCCTTACAAACTATAGTGAGTACTGCTGCTTCTTGTCTCAGAATCCATTTCTTTTTCTTACTTCTTTCTAAAAAAAAAATATAAGATTTCAAATTATCCAAATTTAGAGGGACTAACAGTAATGTCATTTAAAGGAGGAGGTCAAACTGTCTTAATACAAATTAGCATATAACACTCCCATAGGGCTGGGTTTGTTTAAAGGATCAGTCAATGAGAGCAACTGAGCAACTGAGAACCAGTGAGATACTATTCAGGAAATATGTTCAAGATGCAGAAGAACAGGATGAGTGATCCATATTTTCTGCAGGATACTCTTCTATTTCTACTTTTTTTTTAGCGCTTATTCTTGTACCACATAAAAAGTGGAATGGTCTTTACAAAATGAAGGAGAAGCCACAGCATTTGGGTCCCTAGGAGTGTTTAGTTCCTTCCCAGTAGACTGAGAATAAAATATAAGCCCTTTACTTTAGCTTAAAAGGCCATGAGGTCTAGACCAAGTCAGTACAGAAGTGCTAACTGAAGCCAGGTAATAAATGGGCTTTGCTAAAGGAATGTTGACTTGTTAACAAGCAAAGAAACAAAAGAACTCTTGAAATTGTTAACATTAAAAATGTGGATCGGGGGGCGCCTGGGTGGCTCAGTTGGTTAAGCGACTGCCTTCAGCTCGGGTCATGATCCCAGAGTTCCGGGATCGAGCCCCGCATCGGGCTCCCTGCTCTGCAGGAAGCCTGCTTCTCCCTCTCTCACTCCCCCTGCTTGTATTCCCTCTCTGGCTGCATTTCTCTCTGTCAAATAAATAAATAAAATCTTAAAAAAAAATGTGGATCGGGGAAGAAGAATATTCAAGACATCATATTTTTCCTCTCTGGAAAAATCCCATTGCAATGACAGAAAAAATAATAAACAAAAAAATAAACCCATTATCAGTCTGCTCTACAAGGAGGGATACCATAATAAATCAGAAGTATTAAAATATTTCTGGAATTCATAAAGGGGGGATGACATTTGATTATCGAGGAAACAGAACTGAGGACATCAGGACTCAGTATAGGTAAATGAGTGAAAATCGAACAAGTATATTTGTTTTCTTTTTAGAAACACAGTAAAACAATCTCCAGAGAGCAGAAATAGAACTGTGGTTCAGGGTCAACTAGTAGAAAATTGGGGAAATGATTAGCAGCAGTGATATAGACCAACAACCTATCTTTAGCTGGCAATTGAATGGCTGCAACTTTTTCCTCTAGAATAAAATCCAATAAGTAGAAAAACACAGCTTTATTTAGCAAAAGTGATGGGGACAACTTGTTGTAGGGGTGCCCTACTCTAGGCATTTTGTTATGAAAATGAAAAATTGAAACAATGCCACATATAATGTCATATGATATTGTGATGGACAGAGATCTTTGAAATCTGGAATTAATGTCTCTAAAACACAGAAGAGACAGCTTAGCTATGAATCCCCAAACCCTCATCATGGTCAGGACAGCTGTAGTCATCACCTGTGTTTACTCTGGAGGACAGTAATTTTTTTTTTTATTGTTACCTAAATTCTTTTTTTTTCCCAGTGTTCCAAGATTCATTCCCCATTCCCCACACCCAGTGCTCCACGCTCCCCAGTACCCACCACCAGGCTCTCCCATCCCTCCATCCCCCTCCTTCCAAGTCCCTCAGTTTGTTTCTGTGTCCAAAGTCTCTGTTGTTTCATTTCTTTCCCTGGATTACCCTAGTTCCCCTTTACTTTCCTTCACCCACTGTCCTCCAGGTTACCCTTCATGCACTGCAAGTAAGTGAAACCATGCGATACTTGACTTTCTCTTCTTGGCTTATTTCACTCAGCATAATCTCTTCCAGTCCAGTCCATGTTGCTACAAAAGTTGGATATTCATCCTTTCTGATGGAGGCATAGTATTTTTAAATGAGTGGAGAAACCCATTCAAGCAACAGGTACTGAGTGACTTTGAACATATATATTTTTTAAGATTTTATTTATTTCTGGGCACCTGGGTGGCTCAGTTGGTTAAGCGACTGCCTTCGGCTCAGGTCATGATCCTGGAGACCTGGGATCGAGCCCCACATTGGGCTCCCTGCTTGGCGGGAAGCCTGCTTCTCCTCTCACTCCCCCTGCTTGTGTTCCCTCTCTGGTTGTCTTTCTCTCTGTCAAAGAAATAAATAAAATTTTTTTTTTTTAAGTTTTTATTTCTTTGACAGAGAGAAACACAGCCAGAGAGGGAACACAAGCAGGGGGAGTGAGAGAGGGAGAAGCAGGCTTCCTGCTGAGCAGGGAGCTGGACTGGGGGCTTGATCTGGGGACTCTGGGATCATGACCTGAGCCGAATGCAGTCACCCAATCAACTGAGCCACCCAGGCGCCCCTTAAACATATTTTATAAGTATAGATAAGCAGTCTAGATTCATCAAATGTTTGACAAAAGTTGCCATGTTAAATAGGCATGGGGTGCCTGGGTAGCTCAGAGGGTTAAGCATCTGCCTTCAGCTCATGTCATGATCTCAGGGTCCTGGGGTCAAGTTCCACATCAGGCTCTCTGTTCAGCAGGGAGCCTGCTTCTCCCTCTTTTTCTGCCTGCCTCTCTGCCTATTTGTGTTCTCTCTCTCTGTCAAATAAATAAATAAATCTTTTTTTTAAAAAAGGCATCAAAAAAAAAAAAGGCATCAAACTGGAACAAAACCCACAAAACAAATACACAAATAGAGTTACCATTCTTTAAGAAATACTGTTTAAACTTAAAGGGAAGATAAGAGGAAAGAAATCTAACTTGCTTTCATAAGCATATTTTGAAAAATGCCACATTTATATGAAAATAATAGACTACCATTTTGAATATGGAAGTAGGAAACAAGAATTTTTAATAACAAAAAATGAGATCGCCAAAATGTAAGAATAAATCAACAAAAAGATTCATGATATGGCTGAAGATTAGGTTGGTTATATGTAAGAGCAAGTTATGGGACTTCTCCACGATGAAAATTTAAAAATTTACTCTGCTTATGTTTCATTTCAACCTTGCTTCCTTCTTTTAGTCTCCAATATTCAGACACAATTTTGCTGTCTGGGTTTGTAAACAAACTTTTAATTTTGTCTTGGATTTATTCTTTCAATTTTACTTATTATTTCTGAATGACTTGCTTACCTAAATCCAACTCATTGGAATACTGACAGTAAAACATATGCATATAAATGGTACTTTATATCCATTAGAAATCTTTTTTAGTAAAAGAATCAGTTAGTCACTCCATCATCTGGAAATAGGTGGGCTCAGAGTTTGTAGGATCACAACATCATCAATAGCACAAAATCTCTCCATTTGCTCTCTTGTCTTTTATTGTCTTGGCACTTAATCCAACTATAGCCCCAGAACTATTGTTGCATTCATGATAGAAGGAGAGAACTGCAGTGGCAAATGTGAACCCATCTGTCATACATATTTCTTTTCTAAGAGAGAACTTCCTTGTAAGCTTCTAGAAGAGTTATCCTTTATTTCACGGGCATATGCCTGCCATTGCTGCAGGGGCTGGTACCTTCTTTTTTGAAATCAAGGTATCTTCAGTTAGCATTTGAAAATATATCAATGTTCTAGGAGGTGGACGAATTTTTGTGGTTCGATAAGCATGGCCAGAAGATTACAACATGAGTTCCTTGGTAGGGAGAAGTAAGACAACAATAAGCAAATACAAAGTCTTTTTGAAAATCTTGGCTGTGAAATAGGAGGATGTAGTTTCATGGAAATTGGAGGAGAGATGGTGTAAAAAGATTAAGTGTATGTAAGCAAATATTTATGTTGCACACACATGTACACACACATTCACACAGTTACTGCTATTTTGTTTTTGTTAATGGGGTAACCTTGAGTATGGATAAGAACTTCAGTTTAGTCTCTTTGTTCAACCTCCAAACCTATAGGCAAAGTTTCTCTTTTGGTTCCTCATCCACAAAATGACAACACACAGAGTCTCTTTCAGTCCATAAAAAACAAAACAAAACAACAACAAAAAAACAAAGAACAAAAAACACTCCCACAAAAACATTAATAAATACTCTAAATTTCACAAGAGGCTTTCAGAGATTTTTTTCTTCTTGCAGTGTTCCCTAGTTATGAATAAATTATGTCTCCATTTGCTTGAACAGTCTTAATTTGCTCTAGTTTTTAATAATTACTGAAAATAACCTCTTCTAATCTTCAAGTGTCCTAGTTTAGCTATGAAATTATATGTTGACTCTACTACACCTGGGTCAAATAACTAGTTATTAATCAGGAGGGAGATTATAGTGAGGTGATTCTTCTCTTGAACTCATCTTAGTAGGATTTCCTTTCTCCCTCACCTTCAACTTAGTACTTTAAAATTTTCATATCTTTATTTACATATGATCTTTCTTTTTATCTAAGCCTTGAGTTTGGCTAACACTCATTTCCTAGGCATCATGTTCAACCACAAGACTTATTAAAATCTATTTCCAGCATAACCACAATGGGGATTCTCATACTTCTTGCTAAAACATAACAAAATCTTTCCAAATATAAAAAGAAATGAAAAGAATGAGAGACAGAGACAGAGAGCACAATTGATACCTTATATTTATTGGGATTTTCCCAATACTCATCTTTGTATCAGACATTGAAATAATCTATATTTCAAAACATTTTAAAAAATGCATGTATTGCTCAATTTTTGCAAATTATCCAGGCTCCCTGCATCACCATCATTTCTAGCTTCCTTAGTAGTGATTTATTTTAATAAACCTTTTAAAGCTTTATTAATCCTGAAAAGAATGATTTTCCACCAATAACATAAATTTATGTATTTTCTTTTCTTTTTTTTTTTTTAAGATTTATTTATTTATTTGAGAGAGAAACACAGCTAGAGAGGGAACACAAGCAGGGGGAGTGAGAGGGGGAGAAGCAGGCTTCCCGCCGAGCAGGAAACCCGATGCGGGACTCGATCCTGGGTCTCCAGGATCATGACCTGAGCTGAAAGCAGTCGCTTAACCAACTGAGCCACCCAGGCGCCCCCATAAATTTATGTATTTTCAAGTCACACTTCATATTTAAAATAGGTTTGGCTCATATTTTTATGTTTAAAATTGAGACTTATTAAACATGATAGTATTATTTATTTTTACTTTTTTATTATTACTATTTTTAAAGATTTTATTTATTTATTTGGCAGAGAGAAATACAGCTAGAGAGGGAGCACAAGCAGGTGGAGTGAGAGAGGAAGAAGCAGGCTTCCCACCAAGCAGGGATCCCCTTGCCGGGCTCTATCCCAAGATTCTGGGATCATGACCTGAGCGGACGGCAGACGATTAATGACTGAGCCACCCTGGCACTCCTACTTTATTTATTATTTATTTGTACTCAGAACTACCAAATCCTATTATGAACAGATTCTCTTTTTAAAAGGGGAGAGGGCTTTTTCATCACTCACAATTTAATAAAATGAATAATAATAGAATAATAATATACAAGATTCATCTTTACATCGTACTTTTCCACAAACAAAAAATAATTCTCACTAAACACTTTTCTAAATGGTTAATTTAAGGATTTCAAAAAATATTATGTAAAACATAAAGACATACATCAACAACAGAAAATATATTATCAATCATATATTTGTCTCAAAATACTTAAATATATGCACCTCATGTGTATACATGATAAAGAGTAAAATGAGCCTTTTCATTATTTTAATATCTTAATCTATTTTCTTTAACTCAATCACAAACATGGAGAAGGCCTAATTGATTTGGTTTCTTCATGTTTTTATAAAACACATTTGATTTTTTTCCCAATCATTTGAGGTTGCAATGATATACAGTAAGAATTGCTTGGTTGACAGCTAAAGATAGGTTTGAGGCAAAAACACATGCATAAATATAACTGAAAATGGAAGAAATCAGTATTAAAGAACAGGAGATGTCAAACAATTCCGCATAATGATTCCAATCAAGTGCAGTCTCTTAAATATTCCATTTAAATTATACTTTGCTATTATAAAACGCTCACATAAAGTAAGAAATAGAATTCCAAGAACAGTTCATGACATTTTTTTACTCATGATAATCCTATCATTTCTTCATGCTATTTCAAATACCATTACCGTAATCCCTTAAATATTTTTTTGCTTTTATCTTCTTATAATGTCTTGGTACACCAAGTGAAGAACATTCCAAGCAAAAGGACACTTTCTACTTTATGATTAGATGAGAAATTGAGTTTCAAATAGATTATCCTGATGTATTCGGATATTTATTCTAGTTTTAAATTATATAATGTATTAAACTTTCTTCTCTTTTAGAAGTGAATTTTGAATGACACTATTTTTATCATATCGCAACATGAATTCTCTTCTAAACTAGCTGACATTATTATTCTTTTATTTCAAGCTTTGATTTCCCATTCTTTTATTTCCTAAATGTCCTTTATATGCTTTGATCCTTTTTTGCCCATTATATACAGAACTTAGTGTTTTAACTTATCATCTCTCACCTGAATCCTCTAAATTCCACCTTCATTATTATTCCATTTTCTCTAATCTCTTTATGTCTAAATAAGCTCTGTTTTTCTACTCTTATGTTTTCAAAACAACATGAAAACACACATTTTTTATGGTAATGCCTAGAGTAAGATTTTAGTTAATACAAATTGTTTGGGTGCAGTTCCTACTATTATTAAAATATTTCACAGCTACCCATGAATAACTGGTCATTTCAACTTAACAGATTCAACAAAGTCATAATTTCTTCCTCTCTTTCTTTATTGAAAGATTTTTCTGCTGGTTTAGCTGGATTAGTACATAAAAATAGCTGAAAAGAGTTTTTTCCTGGATATATAATGTATATAAAAGATACATAAAGAATGAGAGATAAATAGAAATATATTAAGTATATGTATTTATATATAAAATTAACTGAACTAGATAGTAGTATTATGTCTCAAATATAAAATGACATTATTTGAAATAAAATTATGCATTTAACTATTAAAAGATTAGCAGAATTCAACTTTCTCTTTACAATTTAGTATCATTATTGTCAGTCCCCATATTTTAATATATCATAGTTTCTGCAGATTATTTTTTAACTTGAACCAAATTTTATTTATATATTATGAAGACTGATAATTATATTAATCAGAAACTCTACATATGAAATTATCAAATATGTAAGATATAGCATAATAGAAAAGAGATAGTAAAATGTCAAATTTTATTACTAAAAACAAATAATTCTTTTTAAATACCCACAATATGATGGATCTCTGATAAAGATAATGAGGGATCAACTAAGGAACACACAAATAAACACATTAGGAATTAAAATGATTATTGTATACAGAGTAGGTTTGTATACACAGAAGCGCAGATATTCATCTGAAATACAATATGAATTTAATAATTTGGAATGAAATATAATTTGATAAAATTAACTCAGAAGTGGTAGAAAATTTTAATAGCCCAAAAATGTCATTATAGGAATTAAGAGATTCAAAGCTATATCTCTGCTCAAATTCACTGAGTTCACCTGTTATCATATATAAAATTTTAAGGCATTCCACAACCCTTATAAAAAACTAGTATAGTTATGAAAATAAAACAGAAAAGAAAAGGACATTATTGGAATCTCGCATCTCCCTTATGAATAGAGGTAGAGAAATCTACGTAAAGACCAGACAATCATACTGAGCTAAATACTTGGTTTATTAAGGCTATTCATTATTTCCACTCCATATATTATTCTCAGTAGATGACAAAAAGTTGATTAAATTTGAAAATCTATTCCTGAATAAAGGCTTAGAAAACTAAAAATAGAAGATATATTTCATAGATTTGCATTTTTAGGACTAGAATAAATCTACAGAAAATTTATAAAGTTAAAGCTTTCTATTAATGTCAGAAAGATGAACAAGTCTTCACTGTGCAGTGTGTCTATTATTTAACACTTTGCAGTCTGTCTTTGACTGAAAAATAAGTAAATAAAAGCATAAATGCTGAATAGGGCAATAATTATCAGATTATTTCTAAATATATTATTGTACAACTTGAACCAGAGTATAAGCTACAAAGTATTACACCTGATATTAAAGGTTGGTACATGACATTAATACATGTTAAATACAAAAAACCCCAACTTTTCTATATAATAACATTATCAAAATGGAAGATTCCAGGTGAAAGGAAGAAAAGCATGTACTTCACAGAAACGTTACAGAAGACGTAGAGACATTTATGCTTCAGACATCAAAATCCTACAATCAATAAAATACTTGTAATAAAATGTTAAGGGATGCCTTGGTGGCTCATTTGGTTGAGTGTCTGCCTTTGGCTCAGGTCATGATCCTAGGGTACTGGGATTGAGCCCTATGTCAGGCTCCCTTCTCACTGCAAAGCCTACTTCTCCCTTCCCTGCTGCTCATGCTTTATCTCTCTCAAATAAATAAATAGAATCTTTTAAAAAAATAAAAATGTTTAAATGAAGCTGATTCTCATTTTTTCAAAAAAGGACAATAATGAAATATTTATGAAATAAGACATGACAGAATTGAATGGAGTAAAAGGCAAAAGTCCACATCCACCACAACCCAACTTCCCTCATCTAAACAACTGGTACATATGCTTCAATATCAATAGACTTTATTATAGATTCCATAAATAATATATAAAGAATAACATAACAGTAAAGTACCTTGTTTCTCAGAAAGATAAACTCTCTAGTTTATTGAATTTTTTAGTTTATTGAATGGTTTTTAAATTTTACCTCAAAACCATCTCAGTTATTTTAAAGCATTAAAAATAAACTTAAAATGTCTTGTAGCCTCTGGCTGTCCCCCTTAATGTAGAGATAGGTGGAGAGACAGAAGGGCAGAGTCTCTCTCTTGTTCTTTTAGTCTTTCTTTAGAGAGAAAAGAGGGATTATATTGGGAGTTTTTTCACTTTTAATATGTATACTTTTAAAATTTTTGCACCCAAATATTGTCACCAAAATCCAAGTTCAGCTATCTATCAATGGGATACACAAGAGACAAGTATTGACAGGAAAAGAACATGAGCTTTCTTCAGGACACCAATGGCCTGGGATTGAAAAATTGATAACTATATATTACTAAAGAATATTGAGAAATTAAGGGCTTCAAGGGAATTAAAGTAACAAATATAACTTTTCTCTTTGTTTTGAAATAAAATTAAATATCATGTTATGGCATCAAAATTGGATTATTTAAATAGTCATCTGATGCATTCCTGTCACTCTTATTCAAAAGCTAGCTCCAAAGTTTCTGCCTGTCCCATGGATTTTTAAAGAGGTTTAGGGCAGTTAATCACTAAAGGGAGTGTAGTGACCTAGAACATTTCTTGATTATGGGCAGACTTGGTTCCCTCTACAGACATTTATCATAGTGCTCAGAAGTTGTGCAAAGGGATCTTGTTCCTTAGTGTGCAGGGGTTGTGCAAGAGGGTTCTGTTTTTTGACACACAGATGGGCTCTATCTTTCCAGGAAAGAATGCACAATCTATAGATATACAGGAAAGGGTTAGTTAATCAATCATGTGGGTTAAGTGTGTTTACTAAAGCTAAAAGTCTGCAAGGCTGGCTGAAGTGGCTTCAATATTACTATGGGGGTGGGATGCCTAAGAAAGTGCTGTCTGTAGTAATCAGGAATTAATGGGATTCTTTAAAAAAGATCCTGGCGGCAGCTGAGTGGCTCAGTCAGTTAAGCATCTGTCTTAGGCTGGGGTCATGATTTGAGCCCCACCTCCATGGGCTTGCTGCTCAGTGGGGAGTCTTCTTTTCCCTCTCCCTCTGCCCTATCCCTACTGTGTTCACTCTCTTTCTCTCTTTCTTAAATAAATAAATATATATTTTTAAGATCTTGTTTTGGGGAAGCAGAATACTTGCATTTTATTCCTTTACCAAGATTAAAAGTCCTATACTAAAATATTCTTACCTTTATGGGTACGATTCATAATCTGAATATTCAAGCAATAGGTATTTTTTTTGTTTGTGATGTTTTACTGATTCACGTTCTAAATATGCTATTACATCCTCTAAGTTTTCCATGTTTCAGAAACTAAATGGAACTAGATTTACTTCCTTCTAGTATTGCTTTATAACAATTTATGATTCTTTATCATAGTTGAACATTAGAATCACTTGGATGACTTACAAAAAAGAAGATAGATACTTAGACATACTTCCAGGTCTTGTTTAAAGTCATCTGGGTGGACTTAGGCATTTAAAAATTCACTAGATAAATCAAGTGTACAGACAGGTTTGAGAACTGCCTAGAATCAAAATCAACTATGAGATATATGAAATGAATATTTACCAGATAAAAATATTTTCCATTCAATATCCAAACTAGAAAAGACTAACTTGTGAACTGGAATTTCAGTGAGTTTATTGAAAAAGAGGAAATATGAGTTAAGGTCTCTGAAAATCTCCCACTTCTTTTAAAACTGTTGAAACAAACAAACAAACAAAAAACAACTTCAGGAAAAAGAACTGTACAGTAAAAATAAAGCTAATGACTTTGTCAAAATATTATGATGATGGATGTTTTAATATCTTTGTTAATTGTTCCAACATCTAGATTAATCTCAGCCTTGGTATCACTTGATTTTCAGACATGATTTTTCTGGTTCTAGGTATGAGGAGTAATTTTTGATGCTTACAGTTTTGGATATTGTATTAGGAGACAGTTGGTCCTATTTGAATCTTTTATGTCGTCAAGCATTTGCCCTATTCAGGTTTAGCGTCTAGGTTCTGGTGTGTATTTATAAGCTGTAATTCCTTTGACAGTTTGTTGGCTCAGCCCTTGCAGCTCTCCTCCAATTTTTGTTGCTCTGACTTGAGGAGAGCTCCCCCTTTACCCCTGGGGGTACTGCCTATGGGGCAGAAGGCCCTGCCCTGGGACTCGCCCGCTAAAAGGTGAGGATGCGGAGTAGAGAATGTTTTCTCTGTCCTGTTGACCACACACGGTGCTCTAAGTTTCCAGTTTATCATTCCTGGGTTGTTGGCGGAAGGAAATACCTCCTTGGGCACCTTTCTACCACTTGGTGAGAATCAGGAAATCCTGAGCCTAGTTTATGTCTGCCTTGAAAGGAAGGAACACCAGGAGATACTTGACGTGTTGAAGAAGCTGGGATGTGATCGAATCACTTCTGCTGCTGTCAGACGTGTGGATGGGTCTGCCTACTGGCTCACTGCTCTTGTCACTGCCACTGGGTATGGGTCAATGAGTATATCTCCTTACCAGGTCTCTGATGAGCTCACCCTTTCTTAGTCATTTGACCAGAGAACAGCTTTTCTGTGTGTGTGTGTGTGTGTGTGTGCGCGCGCGCGTGTGTTTCCTATGCCTGTTGGCCATTCTGGATAAAAATAAAATTCTGGAAAGCCCACTCTCTGCGATATATTTCCTTATTTCTCCATATATCTCTTATAAATAACTGCTCTAGTTCCTAAAAGATTTCTAGGACCACATAGCTGTGATAATTATCAACGATAAGATAATATATATTAATTCTTTAGCCATTATACTGTAGCTTAATCCTCATTCTTAAAAATACTTTTCTTACAATAATTATAGAGCTTAAATTAAAAAAATAGAGATATTATATTATTAATAACATATTCTGAATAATTATGATATATGGAAAATTGATAACTATATATTACTAAAGAATATTGAGAAATTAAAGGTTTCAAGGGAATTAAACAAAGTAGCAAATATAACTTTTCTCTTTGTTTTGAAATAAAATTAAATATCATGTTATGGCATCAAAATTGGATTATTTAAATAGCCACTGGTGCATTCCTGTCACTGTATGGAAGATAAAATAATTGCTAATAAAAACAAAAGATTGGGGGCACCTGGGTGGCTCAGTTGGTTAAGCGACTGCCTTTGACTCAGGTCAGTATCCCAGAGTCCTGGGATCAAGCCCCAAGGTGAGCTTCCTGCTCTGCTTCTCCCTCTCTCACTCCTTCTGCTTGTTTTCCCTCTCTGGCTGTGTTTCTCTTTGTCAAATAAATAAACAAAATCTTAAAAAATAAATAAAAGACTGAAGTGCATTTTAATTGTGCTATACTTGGTATTTCCAGTTAGTCTGAGCTGTATTTGACATTCCATTAAGTTTTTCGCTCTGCAGAAACAATGATATCAATACTAAGAATAGATAACAGATGACAAGTTTATCTAGAAATAGTGTAATAATAAGTGTTCTTTGGATAGAAATGCATGATACAAAAATAAAAGCCAACATTCACCACCTGATTTAAAAATTATATAGAATATATTCATTTTCATTTTTAAATAAAATCTATTTTATTTATTATTATTTCTTTGTTTTGAAAGTTTCACTATGTAATAAAAGACTGACGGTAGTATAATTGTGTATGATATATATGATAATAGTATGATTAATGAGTACCAAACTACCTTCTAAAACCATAAAAAGGGATGTACAAAGCCATTTAATGCAAAGGTTCTGGGTGAAATGATATCCTCTGTGAGATGAAGAATTCTTCATTGATTGAGGGAATGAAAGATGTAGGACATAATGGAATTTTTCCTGGTAGTGCTTTAGAAAAGTTTGATTTAATTGGCCTCATTTTGCAGATGACCTTGGGACAATGATATGATGAAGGAAGGAGATACAGGAAGGAGAGAGTGCAAGAGGTGGTCTCTTCAGCACAAGTTCTGAGGGTGAAGATTCCTTTTACTCTTACAGTGTATACTTTTTAAGCTGGATTATGAAGATTCTAATATGGCTATTTATTTTCATCAGTGTTTGTGTCAAAAATAATAACTTATTATATATACTTCTTTGATTCTTACTTTTTAAAAAAATTTACTGGTTTCTCAATGGAAATTCTCCCAGTTCAAACTGCATAGATTAGCCTCAATTTTATATTATATTAATGTACCTTTAATTCAAAAGTTTAGGTAATAATGAATATTCACTCTTTTAAGATTTTATTTTGTTTTTATTTGGTTTCCTGACACTAGAAATAACTCGGTATATTATCCAGTATAGCTGGTGTCATGCTTTAAATGTGGATTCCTGGGTGTGGGATTGGTAAGAATTCGTTGTCAGGGTTACATATGTGTTTATGTTAACAAGTAACAAGCTTTCTAAGAAGTTGTGTGACAATTACTATGTGTAAGAGAAGTGACTGAGATTATATTTTCTCCTCCAGTCCTCTAATTATGGGTATTATCATACATGCTACCTTATTGTTTGTGAGTTTAACTGGTAAGAAGTGATGTTAAATAATTAATTTGATCTTCCTGAAGCCTCAGCAGATTGATCCTCTTTTCCTTTACACATTTCAAATAATTTGCCTTTACCATGTTTCACTGTAAATTGTGTTACCATTTTCAATGAACACTTATTGATTCTAGATCATAATATGTCACATGGTTTTGTCTTATTAGCCAGTAGTATCGTCCATAGGCACTGTTCTTCCATGTCATAGCCATTGTCAAATGTGGTTTCTTCGTCATGTTGTTGATTGAAGTGCTCAAAATGTGGCTCCTGTCTATTTATAAAACATTTCCATCATCTCAGAAAGCTTTATGGGACAACAGTGGGCTATATAGAATGTGCAATTTTTTTATGAAGTCAAATATGACCTTGTTCTCATAATGTTTGGTTTTCCTGGCTTGTTTATTAAAATATAATTCTACTATCTATGTAATATATGCCTACTATTCTAAATACTTTGTTACATGTTGCATTTTGTTATGTTTCATATTCCAAATTTTAATCTCTTGGCATTTATGAGGTATGAATTAAACATCTAATCACACTTAAACTTTTTCCTCATTTAGATTAAAAATAAAACACTATTGTCATGCAACAAGAAGGCCCTATATAATAACTAATATATGTTTTTTGAGTATTCTATTACTTTTCATTGATATATTTCTCTGTTTCTAGGTTAATACTGAAATATTACTTTTGGCATTGTCTTACAATATTTTTCTTCTCAATATCTGTTTTGAATTAGACCTTATTACATTCAACATATTTAAAAATTACTTTGAGAGAATATTCTTTCATATGGACATTAAAATCATAGCATTAAATCCAAAAAGCAAATTTCATTGGAATTCCAGTTAGAATTACATTGTCTTAATATATTTAATATTGAATAACTGATTTTTTTAACCATTCTATATCTTTTCTCTGATAATTTGGTTCTAATCTTTCCCCCGATTTTCTTTGGTTCTAATCTTGTTTTGTATCTTTTTATTTTACACACATTTTTATTTCTTTTTTCTTTTTTTTTGACTTTAAATTAATTTTATTTTTTCAATGTTCTAAGATTCATTGCCCATGCCCCACACCCAGTGCTCCATGCAATAGGTGCCCTCAGTACCCACCACCAGGCTCTCCCATCCCCCCACCCCCTCCCTCCAAGTCCCTCAGTTTGTTTCTGTGTCCAAAGTCTCTCTTGTTTTCTCTCCCTGAATTACCCTAATTCCCATTTATATTCCTTCTCCTACTGTCTTCTATATTACCCCTTATGCACCACAAGTAAGTGAAACCATGTGATACTTGACTTTTTCTCCTTGGCTTATTTCACTCAGTATAATCTCTTCCAATCCAGTCCATGTTGCTACAAAAGTTGGATATTCATCCTTTCTGATGGAGGTGTATTATTCCATTGTATATATGTAGCACATCTTCTTTATCCATTCATCTGTTGAAGGGCACCTTGGCTCTTTCCACAGTTTGGTGATTGTGGCCATTGCTGCTATGAACATTGGGGTACATATGGCCCTTCTTTTCACTACATCTGTATCTTTGGAGTAAATGCCCAGTAGTGCAATTGCAGGGTCATAGGGTAGCTCTATTTTTAATTTTTTTAAGGAATCTCCACACTGTTTTCCAAAGCAGCTGCACCAGTTTATATCCCCACCAATAGTGTAAAAGTGTTCCCCCTTCTCCGCAGCCTCTCCAACACTTGTTGTTTTCTGACTTGTTAATTTTGGCCATTCTGACTGGTGTAAGGTGGTATCCCAGTGTGGTTTTGATTTGAATTTCCCTGATAGTTAGTGCTGCTGAACATTTTTTCATGTCTGTTAACCATTTGTATATCTTCTATGGAGAAGTGCCTCTTCATGTCTCTTGCCCATTTTTTGATGTGTTCATCTTCTTTGTGGATGTTGAGTTTGAGTAGTTCTTTATAGATCTTGGATATCAGCCCTTTGTCCCTAGTGTCATTTACAAATACCCTCTCCCATTCTGTGGGTTGCCTCTTTGTTTCATTGACTGTTTCCTTTGCTGTACAGAAGCTTTTTATTTTGATGAAGTCCCAGAAGTTCATTTTCGCTTTTGTCTTCTTTGCCTTTGGAGACGTGTCTTGAAAGAAGTTGCTGTGGCTGATGTCAAAGAGGTTACTGCCTATGTTCTTTTCCGGATTTTGATGGATTCCTGCCTCACATGGAGGTCTTTCATCCATTTCGAGTTTGCCTTTGTGTGTGGTGTAAGAGAATGGTCTAGTTTCATTCTTCTATATGTAGCTGTCCTATTTTCCCAGCACCATTTATTGAAGAAACTGTCTTTTTTCCACTGGATATTTTTTCCTGCTTTGTCGAAGATGATTTGACCATAGATTTGTGGGTCCATATCTCGACTCTCTACTCTGTTCCGTTGGTCTATTTCTCTGTTTTTGTGCCAGTACCATGCTGTCTTGGTACTCACAGCTTTTAATAAAGCCTGAAGTCAGGTAACGAGATGCCCCCAGATTTGTTTTTCTTCTTCAGCAATTCGGTGTCTTTTTTTGTTCCATATAAATTTCAGAATTGTTTCTTCCAACGCTTTGAAGAATGTTGGTGGAATTTTGATTGGAATGGCATTGAAAGTATAGATTGCTCTGGGCAGTGTAAACATTTTAACAATGTTTATTCTTCCGATCCATGAGCATGGAATGGTCTTCCATCTTTTTGTGTCTTCTTCAATTTCTTTCATGAGTGTTCTGTAGTTCCTCGAGTACAGATCCTTGACTTCTTTCGTTAGGTTTATTCCTAAGTATCTTATAGTTTTGGTGCTATAGTAAACAGAATCGATTCTCTGATTTCCCTTTCTATTTTTTTCATTGTTAGTGTATAAGAATGCAACTGATTTCTGTGCATTGATTTTGTATCCTACCACATTACCAAATTGTTGTATGAATTCTAGTAGTTTGCAGGCAGATAATTTTGGGTTTTCCACATAGAGTATCATGTCATCTGCAAAGAGAGAGAGTTTGACTTCCTCTTTGAAAGCTGGATACATTTTATTTCTTTCTGTTGTCTGCTGATGCTAGGACTTCTAACACTATGTTGAACAAGAGTGGTGAGGGTGGGCATCCTTGTCTTGTTCCTGATCTCAGAGGGAAGGCTGTCAGTTTTTCCCCATTGAGAATGCTATTTGCTGTGGGTTTTTCATAGATAGATTTTATGAGTTTGAGAAATGTTCCATCTATCCCTATACTTTGAAGAGTTTTGATCAGGAGCAGATGTTGTATTTTGTCAAATGCCTTTTCTGCATCAATTGAGAGTACCATGTGGTTCTTCTCTCTTCTCTTACTGATTTGTTCTATCACATTGATTGATTTCTGAGGGTTTTACCACCCTTGCATCCCTGGGATAAATCCCACCTGGTCATGGTGGATAATCTTTTTAATGTATTGTTAGATCCTGTTAGCAAGGATCTTGTTGAGAATCTTGGCATTTATATTCATCAGAGATATTGGTCTGAAGTTCTCCTTCTTGATGGAGTCTTTGTCTGGTTTGGGGATTAGAGTAACGCTGGCTTCATAGAAAAGTCTGGAAGTTTTCCTTCTGTTTCTATTTTTTGAAAGAGCTTCAGGAGAATAGGTGTTATTTCTTCTTTGAATGTTTGGTAGAATTCCCCAGGGAATCCATCTGGTCCTGGACTCTTGTTTTGGGAGAGGTTTTTGCACTGCTTCAATTCTCATTACTAGATATAGGTCTATTCAAATTGACAACATCTTCCTGTTTCAGTCTTGGAAGTTTATAGGTTTCTAGGGTTGTATCCATATCTTTTAGGTTGCTAAACTTATTGGCATATAATCATTGATAGTAATTTCTGATGATTGTTTCTATTTCCTTGGTGTTAGTCGTGATCTCTCCCCTTTCATTCATAATTTTATTAATTTGGGTCCTCTCCATTTTCTTTTGGATTAGTTTGGTCAATGGTTTGTTGATCTTATTGATTCTTTCAAAGAACCAGGTTCTAGTTTTGTGGATGTGTTCTACTGTATCTCTGGTTTCTGATTCATGCATCTCTGCTCTAATCCTAATTATTCCCTGTCTTGTATGGGGGGTTGGTTTAATTTTTTGTTGATGTTCCAGTTCTTTAAGGTGTAATGAGAGTTAGTGTATTTGGGATTTTTCAATTTTTTTGAGTGAGGCTTGGATGGCTATGTATTTCCCCCTTAGGACTGCCTTTGCTTTATCCCATAGGTTTTGGGTCAATGTATCTTCATTCTCATCAGTTTCCATGAAGTATTTCAGTTCTTTGATTTCCTGGTTGATCCAAAGATTCTTGAGCAGGATCGTCTTTAGCTTCCAAATGTTTGATTTTCTTTTGAACTTTTTATGGTGGTTGAGTTCCAGTTTCACGGTATTGTAGTCAGAGAATATTCAGGGAATAATCTCAATCTTCTGGTATCGGTTAAGCCCTGATTTGTGACCTACTATGTGGTCTATTCTGGAAAAAGTTCCATGTGCACTCGAGAAGAATGAGTAGCCTGCTGTCTTAGGGTGGAATGTTCTGAATATAACTATGAGATCCATCTGGTCCAATGTGTCATTCAAGGCTCTTGTTTCTTTGTGATTTTCTGTTTAGATGATCTTTCCATTGCTGAGAGTGGTGTGTTAAGATCTCCTACAATTAATGTATTTGCATCAGTATGATTCTTTATTTTGCTTAACAGTTGGCTTATGTAGTTGGCTGATCCCATGCTGGGGGCATAAATATTTATAATTGTTAGATCTTCTTGTTGTATAGACCCTTTGAGAATGATGTAGTGACCTTCTGTGTCTCTGACTACAGTCTTTAACTAAAATCCAATTTGTCTGATATGAGAATAGCTACCCTGGCTTTCTTTTGAGGTCCATTGGCATGAAAGATGGTCCTCCATCCCCTCACTTTCAATCTGGAAGTGTCTTTAGATTCAAAATGTGTCCCTTGTAAACAGCATATGGATGGGTCCTGTCGTTTTATCCAGTGTGCAACCCTGTGCCTTTTTATTGGATCATTTAGGCCATTCACATTGAGAGTGATTATTGATAGATATGTTTGTATTGACATCATGTTGCCTGTGAAGTTCATGTTTCTATAGATTACCTCTGTAAATTTCTGTTCTGTGTCACTGTTGTGTTCATTTCTCTTTTATAGAATCCCTCTTAATATTTCTTGTAGTGCTAGCTTCATGGCTGCATAATCTTTTAGACTTTGGCGGTCCTGGAAGCTCTTTATCTCTCCTTCCATTCTGAACCTTGCTGAGTACATTATCCTTGGTTGCATATTTTTGTCATGTAATTTCCTGAATATGTCTTGCCAGCCCTTTCTGGCTTGCCAGGTTTCTGTGGAAAGGTCTGACATTATTCTGATGGTCCTCCCTCTATAGGTAAGGGATCGCTTCCCCTTAGCTGCCCTTAAGACATATTCTTTGGTTTTATGATTCACGAATTTCACAATTATGTGCCTGGAGGTTTTTCTG